>CM069906.1:103935628-104034216 GCA_036172215.1 Camellia granthamiana
GGACAATCTGTAATGAAACTTTAAATCTTAGGGAGGGATATATAATTTTTAAAAAGTGAGAAGAAAAATTATAATAAATATAAATATCAAGGAGTGTCATTGTAATTTACCCAAACTTTTATTACTTGTATTGTACGACTCCACCATACTCAACAAGTTCAATCTGCGATTTAATTGCTTGTACAAGTGTCATCTTTAGATTAATTTAGCCACACTAACTAACTTGTCAAATTGACCTTGTGCCAACTCAGCATGAAGCCGCAACTTCAAAACAAAATTTTAGATGAATTTGAATTTCAGGTTTGTAAATATTTCCAAATAAAAAAGTGTTATATTTTGGCACATAGTTTCAATTTCGCAAATATTTTATAAATAGTTTGTCAAATAAAATGTTTAACAAAAATAGTCTTGTTGCTATTTTATGATCTTTTCAAATAAAAAGTAAATAGAACATGTACTTCACTCTGATTATTACAAAATAAAACCATGATTTTTTTACAACATATAACATTCCAATAATCAGTTTATTTATTTTCAAAATTTAGAAATAAAAAAGTGGCATTTTCAAATTTTTTACTGTAAAGGTCCTTTTTTTAACTTTTCCGGACAATTTTTTTGTAACAATTATAATTGGTCTCTCAATATATATATATATATATTGCGACAAATTTTTTATCTTTCAAGATGAATAAATTTGGTCATTTATGTTGTTGTGGATAGAGATAAGATATATAGGTCTCATGGAGTTAGAGCATCCAATTGGACGGCTAAACAAATCTATTGAAATGTGTTATTTGACGAAGAGTGTGAAAACTATATATGTGTTAAACGTATGTTAATTTAAAAAGTAAGTATGTGCTTTAATGGTGTAGTTATGGTGTGTGCTATGGGGTGGTGAAATCAGAAAATTAAATTAGAAGGGGTACTTATTAATTATAGTATTGAAAAATTTTACAAAAATATTTCACGCAAGATTTTATAATTGATTTCAAAAAACATCAAAAAAAAATAATGTTATTTATAACTAATGTATCATAGACAATATTAAAAAAATGGAAAATGATTTGTCCCCCTAAAAAAGCCCCCCCTAATCCCCCTAATGTCCAAAACGACGTCGTTTTGGGCTCTTTTTTTTTTTTTTTTTTTTGCCTTGGTTTGAAATTTAGGGAGATTAGGGGGCCAAAAATTAGGGGGATGTAGCACAGCCCTAATGATAAATTATTTTTTTATACAAAATTTGATTAAAAATTCAATATAATGGTAATACCACGTCATTCTTAGTATGTGATATTACCAACTAATAGTAAATAAATACATAGAGAGTGAACCTCACATGTCAAATGTAATTAATAATCTAATAAATTTCATATCTTTATAGTGAGATTACTTATACTTGCATGTCAATAATAATGATATCACCGTTACATTCAAAATTTTTCATAAAATTTTCATAGATAATATGGTTTATAATAATCTCTTCATTTTCAATTAAAATAACCATTATTATTCTTATAATTTTTAAAATATCATTGACATTTCACTCTAATAATATTTTTATAATTTTTTTTATCTAAAATATTTATTTTATATTTGCTCAAAAAAAAAAAAAAAAATCCAAAAATCCAAGGAGGCACGCGACCCCCCCAGTCCTCACTTCCCTCCACCATTGGTGCTATGTAGCTGTGGGTCCACTCAAATACATTTTTTTGATAACTCGGTATATGGTCCATTGGACTAATTATTCTAGGAGACTAATTTCACTGTCCATTAATCGGAGGCCTAATTAAAGTCAAGGCAAAGTCCCATATAGACTAGTCTCAAAAAATTGTTTGCTAAAAGGTTTCGAACCTAAAATATTGGACAAAACACACCCCTAGGTCCCAGGACTTGACGCTGTGAGGTTTTTCCTCCGATTTAATTGAGTCCCCGGCTAAAGGATAGTGGAATTGTTTTTTAGGATTAGTCAGTTTATTGGGCCGAATATCGAGTTATCCAAAGAAAAAAAACACAATGTCATAACCAAAATAACAATCACAGTATGTCATAACTAAGTGATAATCAACATCACAATGAGTTATATAGTTGACTCATGACCAAAGGCCATAACAAAGCATCACTTGAAATGTAACCAAAGATCTCTTGGTCATAACTAAAATAATAATTACTAGAGGTCATAACAAATACCATGATGAGTCCTAACAAAAATCATAACTATGTCATATGGTACATACATTTTTTGACATGTGCGTTATAAATTTTCCCATAATAATTTAGGAGTAATTCTATTGATCCAGATTTATACCAAGAATTTTTCCCAAAATCTATTTATGTGGTGAAAATTAAATTGGTGAAATCTGACTCTAAGTATAAAATAAATTTAAATCATAGATTGCTATTTCTAAATAAAATTCTAAATAAAAATTATGAATTTCTAATCCCTCTTATAATTTAGATCATAATTAAGATATAATATGCACCAAAAGAAAGTGTGCTGTGACACGAGGTCCCAACATAGTTAAAAGTTCCAACATTATTAAGATATAATATGCACTAAAATTTTAATATTTGTTTTTAATATATTAGCGGTATTTCCGTGCTATGTACAACTAATGTATAAATATATAAATTTTATCTTAATAAAATACAATAAAAAATATTACTGTGTAACGCATAATAAATATAAAAGATTAAAAATTGTGTGAAATATTGGCAATGTAATGATAAGTTGTAAATCAATTAAACAAATTAAATTATTTCAAAATTAAATGCAAATCAATCCAAATTGTGTGTGCTGTTTTCCGACCACACTGCCAAATAGGTACCCAGCTGGAGAGCACCGGCAGAATAGATTAAGCCCGAACGACCTGCAACAGAAAGAAGAGTCTCCGGCGGTGGCTCGTCCACCCGGGGGCACTCCGACGATCAAGTCAGTACTCAATATCTCTCAAAGATAATTAATAGTGCTTAACTCCCTAGACAGAATATCAAAAGCATACCTTAGACCCATGGGGGTGCCTCTCTTTTATAGCCAACACAATTCTAGTCCCAATAGAAGCCTAACTCTAATGGACAATCTTGGAACTTAGGATTACTGCTAATCTTGGACTCCCAGTAGGATTAAGATAAACTCTCTAAGAGTCTTATCTTTACCCAAACTGAAGTCTTCTCTCATTCTAGGACTCTTGTCCCTTATCCGCTTATCTCGAATTTCGGTATCTTAGCAGATAACCTCGGCGTCAAGACCAGGACACGTGGCACCCCGGTTGGCACTTCGGTGACATCTTGGCCACGTGTTGTTATTCGAAATTTATGTCCCTACACAAATAATAATGCAATTAAATATACACTAATTTTTTATCCATTTAAACCAAAAATAATAAAAATAGTTTGATGATGAAATATCATTATATTCATTTCATACGTTTAAAGTTTTGCAATAGTTGCCAAATATAAAAAGTTACTAAACAAATAAAGAAAAAATTAAAAATAAGTTAAATTATGAGTAAGAAATTAATACAATAGGAACAAATTACATTAATAGTCCCTACATTTTACTTCTTATGTCATTTTGGTCCCTACACTTTTAATTTAATCAATTTTTTACTCTTAATTTTAAATTTTGTGACTCTTAATCAATTACTCATTCCACTGTTTCCAAATTTAAATAGACAAAGTTACAAAAATTCCACGTCTCTTCTGATTCTTTCTTTTATTTTTTTCCAATCTAAAAAAAAATGTACCCCATCAGCTAGCCTTCGATTAAAAAAATACTTAAACTAAGAAAAATATACACATACATACTTTGTTTTTTAATAGCCACATGATCGGTAAAAATTCTAAGTAATTTATCTCATATTGAAAGTAAAAACTCCTTTGGATTCTCCTTACACTGTAGTAAAAACTACTTGTGATTCCCCTTACGTCAATACAGTAATGGTAGAGGACCACAATTTTTGTGGCTCAAATGGCTCAAAATTGCCAAAACGACGTCGTTTTAGCAATTTTGAGCCATTTGAGCCACAAAAATTGTGACTCTCAAACATTTTTCTTTTTATAAGAATGTCAAGCACAAGATTATTATCACTTTTGATTTATCCATAGGAGGGAGCTTGTTGCTCTTGTTGTACCGGAGTTAGATTTAGTGGGCTATAAAAATGATTTTTTTTTAATTTTGTGTTTTTTCATTTATACAAAAATAAATGTAAAAATAAGTTTATTAAACTTTAAAAAAAAAAAAAAGATATATACGAAGAAATTGGCTAAAATAACCCAACAACAACTCATATTAAATAGAGAATATGCATCGTTTAAAATATGTGGATCATATTCATAGTTTAATTTGTACAATTCGCTTGTTTTTCAAGTTGAAATCTCTGAATAAATTTTTTTGTATTTCTATTTTTTGTCTCTATACTTAAAGAATTATGTTGTGATTGTGTTAAAAAATAAATAAATAAAAATAAAAAATTGAGGACCTAACGTGCAACACTCTCTGCATTTTAAAAATAAAAAATAAAAGTATTAATTAAAAATTGACTTAATTTATATAATATTTTGAGCTAATTATAGAATGACATGTGTATTTTAAGTGTTATAAAATTCAAAAAATTTGAGAAAATTAGAGTGAAACTATCAATCTGAAATAGACCAAAATGTTTTTCCTTATATTATATAACTAGCTGCAACCCATGCTATGCACAAGACTTTATAAATTAAAATAAATCAGTATAATTATCTTGCAGTAATTTAATATTTTTCTATGTATTATGTATGAAATTTATTGATTAACTTTTATGTTTATAACTTTTTAAATTATTAATTTAAAAGAAAATTATAAATCAATTTAGAGCAATTTTGATAATTTGTAAACAATAAAAAAAAAAATTAAGCCTAGTTAAATGAGGTTAAAATTAAGCCTAGTTAAATGTGTATGGCATACCTCTTTTTGTTATGAAAATATATAAATTTAAAAGTTATAATTAAGACAACTATACAATTTTATTATTAAATGTGAAGTAAAGTGATATTTAACAATAATTGATATGATGTTTCTATTATTAATCCAATAATTTAAGTTCCATTTGTTTTTATTTCAATTTCATAACTAAAAACACAACATGAATATAATATGCATACAAAATTTGTGCCAACCTTCTAGTTTTTAAGAATAAGAAGGCTTCAAAGTATCTCCAACCTTTCATCATTTTCTTTCAATTTTTTTATTTAATTTAATTTTAAATTTGAATAAAAAGTTTGATTTAATATAAATTATTTTAACTTTTTTATTAAATTTTTATCAATTTTTAAAAATACATTCATTCTTATCTCAATTTTTTTTTTTCTTTTCATCAATTTTGATTAAAAAAATAATAATTTCCAATACGTCATCTTTTTAATTTTTTAAAAAAATCCTAATTTGATTAAAAAAAAAAATTGTTATGGTTGGAGATGCTCTTAATTGGAATTATCTTGAAATAGCATCTTGAAATAGTGAACATTTGAGTATGTGGTTGATTGAAATGTATAATTTCATTAATTATCTTCCCGTATTTGTAGACAAATTAAAAATTGACATTTATGACCACATCATTCTAGGTCAGATTCTGGGAAGTTTTTAGAGATACCAAACATTTTTCATTTGTAAATATCTTACCTATTAAAAAAAGGAAAAAGAAAAAAAGAAAGGAAAAAGCAAAAAAAGAAATGTATAGATTTTGGACATGTGTTTATTAGTTTTGATTTTTGGACATAGATAACTGATATTTCAATTTAAAAAATTAAAAAGTTTTTTTAAAAAAATAGATTGGACATTTTGGGGCTAAAAGAAGCCATATAACTCCTCTATATACTATTTAAGAACAGACTATTTTAATCAGATAAAAAAAATGTAAAAATTATATTTAGAGATTATCCTTATCTATTATGCTATTATATATAACAATAGTGGTAACAAATTAACTATAATATATATGAAAAGTTATATTAAGCGTTCATTTTCAATTAATTAAATTACAATTAACAAACTAACAAATAGCAATAATGGTACAATGGGATAGAAAGAGGATAAAAATAAATAACAAAATGATATTTAAAAGTTCCAAATTTACGTAATTATACAAAAAAAAAAAAAAAACTAATGTTATAGTAAAAATCTTAATTTCCCAATAAATTTTCATATTTTTTACAAAATAAAACGACAATAAAAAATAAAAAAATCTAATGCCCAATTTTTTTTAGGGATATTTAACAATAAATCTCATCTCACCAACAACTGCTCCAATTAGTCCCAAATTTTTTTTATTGATTTGTTAAGTCATATTAGTGAACAAACAAGTACTCCAATTAATCTTATTACTGAAGGGTTTCTTTCTGCGTGATCCAATTTTTGATTTTGGTATTGTTTTGATAGATAACTATACCCTTTTATTAACGTGACAGGTATGATGTGATACTCCAATGTAACAGGTATTAATGTGACATTCCAAAAAATTTAAAAACTCCTTAATGTACTTTTCCTAAATACGACAGCGTGGAAAGTATGATATGACACTCTAAAACTTTTACTCTAAAAAAAAATTTAAAAAAAATTTAGTGTACTTTTTCCAAATGTGATAACGTGTCGAGTATGATGTGACACTTCAAAAAAATAGAAACTCCTTAGTGTACTTTTCTCAAACATGACAACGTGGCGGGTATAATGTAACACTCTAAAAAAATTAAAAACTCATTAGTGTACTTTTTTTAAATGTGACAATATGGCGAGTATGATGTGACACTTCAAAAAAAATTAAAACTCCTTCGTGTACTTTTTCCAAACGTGACATGCAACACTCCAATGTGACAGGTATGATATGATACTCTAAAAAAATTAAAAGCTTTTAATGTATTTTTTTCAAATGTGACACTCTAACATAACGAGTATAATTTGACACTAAAAAACTCTTTAGTGTATTTTTTTCCAAATATGACACTCCAATGAGTCATTACATATCCAAAAAGACTAAATGGATCACAAGAAAAAAAATAAGACTATATGAATTACAAATCCAAAACATGAGACTTATTGATCAATCTTCCTTTTTTTAACTTCAATTTTATGGTCTTCATTAAAGAAAACAAAAGCTTATCAAAATCATTGATGCAAAATGGGTATAGATATTTCGATTGCAACCATCATCACTAATAATTCTTCTTTACTATGCAAATTTGTAAACAAATACATAAACCTCACTAAAACCGAAACTAAAACCAAAACCAACAGCAAAGAAAGATAATCACACAGGCAAAAAAATAAAAAAAACAAATAAAAAAACAAATAAATTTTTGGAGTGATAGATGTTATCTCCAACAAGTTAGACCTCGCTCAACCCAATATGTCAGCTCATCCGCCAATGCCCTGTGAAGTCTATAAGTTAGAATGACTAATCAGATTATTCTTTAAATAAGACTTGAAAATTGATTAATTTGTCCCAATAAGTGATTTAAAATTTAGATAGATATACATAAAAAATAAAATAAAAATAGATAGTTATACTATTAAATCATAATTTAAATTTATTGTCATATCTTTTTAAGATCCATATTTAAATTCTTATCTTTTTTTATTTATGTGTGGTTTCTATTTTTTTTTGTATTTAAGATGGAGTTGTGACTTTTTATTTTTTTAATTTAATTTATTGGTGATTTCTATTTATTTATTATTATTATTAATTAGGTAAGTTATAATGTGTACAAGATATGTGATAGGTGTAAGTTTTATTAATTTAAAATCTGATAGTAAAAATCTTATTATCAGAGAGAAAAGAATCTCTCGAGGAGAGGTTTTTAGTCACTTTTTTTTAGTTTATAGTAAAAGCTAAAAATTAGTTTTTTTGTGTTTAAAGATATTTGGGAAGTTGGTTTTTAACCATTGGTGAAATTACAGTTCTACTTCTCATGGGTCAAAATATGTTACATGGGCGAAGTTGTAAATATTTTAAATTGAATGGAGATAGTTTGGTCATTTCATTGTGATTTGACATCATAAACAAATATTAATCAAAAAAATCAAAAGTAACTTTTTACCAATTTCTCAAATAATTTGTCTAAAAAAGTTAAAAATTTGGTTAAAAGTCAAAAAATTATTTTTTACCATCTTTTCAAAATACCCCTCAAAAATGAGGTAACTCTCCCCCAGCTAGCTCTCCACAGCTACCCAAATGCGTTCGATCTCGAAAACAATTACTTGCATTAAATGCCCTCTTCGGATTGCTCCGAGAAATCCTTTCTTTCAAGAATAATGTTTGAGGGCCCGAAATGCTTGGCTCGAATGTGGCTCGAAATTTTCTTTTTCCCTCAAACATTTTCCTTTCTCTTTTCCCTCTGTTTTCTCTCAATGAAACAGACAACAGAAGGAGACAGAGGAAGAGAGAAGAAGAGAAGGGGAAGGCAGAGGTGGGTGGATGGGTGGAAGAGAAGAAAGAGGGAGGGGGAACAGAGACAGAGAGAGAGCCGGAATCACCATCGCAAACCACCGATGCCGCCATCACTGTCGATCACAAACCCCTCGAGCCACAGGCGCCGCCTGTGTGTATGTATACACACACAGATCTATGTGTATACACGTCGTTTTGATGTTTTTTTTTTTTTCCTCGTTGGGTCTGCAGATTTTTCTGAACTCGTTGGATCTACAAATCTTGTTCATCATCAAAATGGATGTTGATGAAGATGTTCATGTTGTTGATCAAATTATAATCTGCTCAAGCTCCGCCAGTTTTGAGCTTTCAAATTAACATCTTGTTCATTATCCTTTCTAGGCGAATTAAGATCTTCATCAACATCAACTCGTTGGGTTTGCAGATTCTTTGACATCAAGAACAAAAAAAAAAAAAAAAATCAGAAAAAAAAAAATCAAGAACATCATCATCATCATCAACACATCAGCCAACAATTATTTATTTATTTTTTCTTTCATCTTCAGAACAACATCAAGAACAAAACAAAAATCAGAAAAAAAAAAAATCAAGATCTGTTTGTTTGTGTTCCCAAGCTCTTCTTCCTCTTCTGTTTCTCTTCTTCTTCTTTCTTCATCTTCTTCCTCCTCCGTTCTTCTCTCCTTTGAGTTCTGAAAAAAAAAAAAAAAAAAAAAAAAAAAAGAGGACGTCGTTTTGGCACCTCGAGTCATTCGAGCCGGAAGTGATTCAGGCTACCTACCAGAACTGTTCTTTCAAATCTACTCAGGAGGTGCGAACACGTGCAAATTAGGGCTGAGCAAAGAATCCGTGAAATCCGTAATCCGATCCAGTCCAATCCAATCCGATAGGTTTGGATTGGTTTTTTGAATCCGTGGTTCGGTTCCGGATTGAAGAATTAAAAATCCGTAGTCCACGGATTGGTTCCGGATTGGAACCGATCCGGACCGTATACAAATAGTCTATATTTTTATTATACATCCTCTCCCATAGTATCTTTTCTTATTCCATATAAAACTAAACTTAAACCAAAATCTGCATTATATCTTTTTTTATTACTTTTGTTTGTTAGTTTTTAGTTTTAATTTGTAATTGTCTAAATACTTATGGTGAAACTAATTTTCTTATGGTTGTTTAAATTCTAGAACAGTATATCGCTATTATAGAAAGACATGTTGCTATTGTGGAACTAATATAGCATTATGTTTATGTTTTTATGAAATTAAAGTGTTATATATATTTTTTTGTTATTTAATTATGTGAATCCGTGGTCCTAAACCGATCCAATCCGTATTTAATTGGATTGGTTCGAATTGGTTCCATGATTTAAACGAATTGGATTGGTTCTAATTTTTCAGGAACCGTAAATAACGGATTGGTCCTGGTTTTATCCCAATCCAGTCCAATCCGGACCATAGGTGATAGTTTGAAGAATGGCAAGATATTTTTAAATTAGATTGGTTTAGATAGATTTTAAATATTTTTAAATTTTAAAATTGAATATTGAGAAATAAAAGAAAGATTTCAACTGAAAAGATTTAAATTAAATTTATTAATTTTATCTGTTTGTATATCTGATTTTTAATTTTTTTTTAATTTTTAATTTTTTGTTAATATATAAGATATAAGGCATGTTTGGTAGGGCTTATAAGCTGTTTATTTCAGCTTTTAGCTTAATTTAAATTAAAATATTGTGTTCAGTACAGCTTAAGTTAACCAGCTTATAGCTTAAATCAAGCTATTTCTCAGCTTATCTCAAAAGCTGGTTAAAGGATGCTTAAATTTTCAACTTAAGCACACAGTTGGTGTGGGGGCTAAAATTACTTAAATGCCCTCGTCAATATCCAAATATTAATATTAATTAAAAAATAAATATTAATTGGTATTAATTATTAATAAATTCATGTTGTATATTTTTATATTAATTAAAAATAAAAAATTGTATATTTTTGAAGAAAAAGAAAAAAATCAATATTAATTAAAAAATAAATATTAATTGGTATTAATTATTAATAAATTCATATTGTATATTTTTATATTAATTAAAAAATAAAAAATTGTATATTTCTGAAGAAAAAGAAAAAAATCAATATTAATTGGTATTAATTATTAATAAATTAATATTGTATACTTTTGTAATGAATTAATTATTAATTGATAATAATAAAAATTAATGATTACTATTAATTGATACTAATTAATAATTTTAGTATTAATTGAGACTAATTAAGTCATTAATTGATACTAATTAATAATTTCAGTATTAATTGATACTAATTAAGCAATTAATTGATACAAATTAATTTGTAATGGAAAAAAATTGTAATAATACTTCCATTACATTTTTATCAAATGTATCAATTTTTATATTAATTGATACTAATTAATGCTAATTATATTAACTTTTATTAATCAAATAATTTTTTTTAAAATTATAACTGAAAAAAATTATAAAATAATCATTTTTATATTATATAAGGGTAGAAAGGACAATTATACAGTAAAAAGCTATTTTACAGCTTATTAACCAAACACTACTCTGCTATTTAAATCCATAATCCCACAGCTGCACCAAACAGGTTAACAGCTTATGTTCATAGTTATAAGTCATAATCTGTTAAGCTATAATCTATAATTACTTTTCCATAACTCTACCAAACGGGGCTATAATGAGATATAACACCCACAACTCTCATCAAAAATATTATCTGATTTTTTGAAGAGAGAAAATCAAGGCAGGTTTTAATTTTTTTTCTTTTTTGAAAGTAGTAAAAAATAGGGGTTTTTTTTTTAAGCTCCCTAATAATAACAATTTTCTGAATAAAGGACATTAAAAAATGTAATACTGCCTCAGGTCCCTAACCAAAATACCTGCGCATTTTATCAATTTCTTGGACCAAAATACCCTTCAACTCAAACGACTGAGAAAACTCTCTCCATTCCTTCCGATCGAATTTCTCTGACACCAAGTTCTACAACTCACATTAGGGTTTCAATATCAACTTCACAATTGACATTAGGGTTTCATCATCAACAACCACTTAGAGAATTGGTCTCCATTGATTCAAATCAAATTTCTTTGACTCATATTCACTGTTCGTCGTCATCTAGTTGCGTCTTCATCACTGCTGGGTAAACAAACAAAGTGGGGTGGAGTTGATAGATGTATATATATATATGATACATACATATATATATACAATCTGTTGCTTACTGTCTTGACTAGTATATATATGATAATTAATCAATTAAGACCATTCGCAATCATAATCAAACAGTCACTCTTAGTTTTCTTATCTATGGTTGCAAACATATATATATATATATGATACATACATATATATATACAATGTCAGCACACACATATATATATCCAGTGTTGAATATAACATCTTCAGGTTCAAAATTTCTCTGAGTGTTGAATATAACGTCTTTTGATTTTTTGGGTTTAGTAGAATTGGAGTTGTTTCTGGAAAAGCAATATTTGGACCCTTACTTGAAGAATATTGGAAAAAGAAGCTTGAGGAAGAGGCAGCAGTAGAGGAAGGCTTAAAGTGATCCAGAGAAATTTGAATTTTCTCTGGATTCAACCCAGAGAAATTCATAGCATTAAGTTTAAAGAAAATCTATCACAAACTCATAGAAGAACTATTAATATGTTTATGTTGCTACCTTGTAATTTTCTCTGTTGTGTAATCGTTGCTACCTTGTAATTTTCTCTGGGATTTAATGTTTATGTTTTCATTCTATAGAAATGGCAAAGCGCAGAAGCAGCACAACTCCACAAAGAAACCAAAAGTCTCTGTGAACAAAAAATCTGCAATTTTCTCTGCACTATACAAAAAATGCAATTTTCTCTGCACTTTTCTCTGCACTACAAACCTGCAATTTTATAGTAACAAATCTGCAATTTTCTCTGCACTACCCCACAAACCCCGAAAAAGAAACCAAAAGTCTCTGTGAACAAAAAACCTGCAATTTTCTCTACACTACACAAAAAATGTAATTTTCTCTGCACTTTTCTCTGCAAATTTATAGTAACAAACCTGCAATTTTCTCTGCACTACCCCACAAACCCCGAAAAAGAAACCAAAAGTCTCTGTGAACAAAAAACCTGCAATTTTCTCTGCACTACACAAAAAATGCAATTTTCTCTGCACTTTTCTCTGCACTACAAACCTGCAATTTTATAGTAACAAATCTGTAATTTTCTCTGCACTACCCCACAAACCCTGAAAAAGAAACCAAAAGTCTCTGTGAACAAAAAACCTGCAATTTTCTCTGCACTACACAAAAAATGCAATTTTCTCTGCACTTTTCTCTGCACTACAAACCTGCAATTTTATAGTAACAAACCTGCAATTTTCTCTGCACAACCCCACAAACCCCGAAAAAGAAACCAAAAGTCTCTGTGAACAAAAAACCTGCAATTTTCTCTGCACTACACAAAAAATATCATATATATATACAATGTTAGCACATATATATATCCAGTGTTGAATATAACATCTTCAGGTTCAAAATTTCTCTGAGTGTTGAATATAATGTCTTTTGATTTTTTGGATTTAGTAGAATTGGAGTTGTTTCTGGAAAAGCAATATTTGGACCCCTACTTGAAGAATATTGGAAAAAGAAGCTTGAGGAAGAGGCAGCAGTAGAGGAAGGCTTAAAGTGATCCAGAGAAATTTGAATTTTCTCTAGATTCAACCCAGAGAAATTCATAGCATTAAGTTTAAAGAAAATCTATCACAAACTCATAGAAGAACTATTAATTTGTTTGTGTAGGAAATTGTGATTGAATCAGCAGCAGCAAAATCAAAGACAAATTGATCAAATCAGAGTTTTATCGTTCCAGAGAAATTCTTTGGAAGTCCAGAATTTCTTTGCTTCCAACTGATGATGGGTTGCTTTCCTTCCAATTGTCAAAATTGAACTGCTTTCTGTGCATTTGGGGCTTCTTATTGAAGCTTCTTGTGTTCTTGTTTTTGTAAATTTCTCTGGCTTGCTACATTTGTGTTTCTCTATTGTGTAATTTTATCTGGCATGTTTATGTTTCTTCATTATTTTCTCAAGCAAATTATCTGTGGCTTACTACTCTATTGGTGTGTCTAATTTTCTCTGGCATTTATAATTTTCTCTGGCCAAATTACTTTTCTTACTTGTGTGTCTAATTTTCTCTGGCAGCATTTATAATTTTCTCTAGACACATTATGTTTATGTCTTGTGTCTAATTTTCTCTAGCATGTTTATTTTGTTCAATGCTCCATTTCCTCAAAATTTCTCTGTTGTGTAATTTTCTCGGTCATGTTTATGTTGCTACCTTGTAATTTTCTCTGTTGTGTAATCATTGCTACCTTGTAATTTTCTCTGGGATTTAATGTTTATGTTTTCATTCTATAGCAATGGCAAAGCGCAGAAGCAACACAACTCCACAAACCCCGAAAAAGAAACCAAAAGTCTCTGTGAACAAAAAACCTGCAATTTTCTCTGCACTACACAAAAAATGTAATTTTCTCTGCACTTTTCTCTGCACTACAAACCTGCAATTTTATAGTAACAAACCTGCAATTTTCTCTGCACTACCCCACAAACCCCGGAAAAGAAACCAAAAGTCTCTGTGAACAAAAAACCTGCAATTTTCTCTGCACTACACAAAAAATACAATTTTCTCTGCACTTTTCTCTGCACTACAAACCTGCAACTTTATAGTAACAAACCTTCAATTTTCTCTGCAATTTTATGTTTTCATTCTATAGTAATAAACCTGCAATTTTCTCTGCACTACACAAAAAATGCAAAGTGAACAAAAAACAGAGCACAAAAACGCAGAAAAACAGAGCACCAAAAAGCAACTCATAAGCATGTTGACAGAGAATGAAAAAGCAACTCCAAAAATCAAAATCAACTCCATCGAAAATTTATCAATAACAGATAATGAAAAATTAACTTCAAAAATAAAAAACAACTACACTGAGTTCGTCTCTCTCACATTGATCAAAACAAAAAACAAAAACCTAATTCAACACCTACACGATCAAATCAAATCAAAAATTGAAAACTTATCTAATTCAACTCCACATGAAATCAAATCAAACACAATTAACCAGATTTCAACTCCTACACGATCGATCAACACCTACAAACAACGAACATGATTTCAACTCGTACAGGATTTCAACACCTACAAACAACGAACAGGATTTCAACACCTACAAAAACCCTAGAAAATCTCCACAAAAATCTGAATCGTCAAGTTCATCCTCACGTAATCTCCCACAAAATATCAATATGATCTTTAGCTGCCAAATTCAAAACAACGTATATTATAAATAAGGGTAAGACAGGTATTTTACACTCTAAAATAATGTTGAGGGACCTTAGGCTACAAAAGAACACATTGTGGACCTAATCCATTACTAAAAGTTGGATAGGGACCTTAAACCGATTTTCCCTAAAAAATATTTCCTATCTAATTAATAATATCGAATTTTGATAAATAAATTGAAATTATATATCGTAATATATCGTATCGCTATATTAATTGTTATGTTCTATAATAGGCCTGTTTGGCACAGCTTATAATCAGCTTATTCCAGCTTTCAGCTTAATTTAAGCTATTTTGATGTGTTTGGTTTAGCTTATAGCTTATAGCTTATAGCTTTTTGGAAGTCAGAAATCAGCTTATTCTTTGAGTGGGGCAGGAGATGCTTTAAGAATAAGCTGGAAATCAGCTTAAGCTGAAAGTTATAAGCTATAAGCTGTTTGGGCATAAGCTATAAGCAGTTTCCCACAGCTCTACCAAACAGGGCCAATATTCAATATTTATTTGAAATTCTATTTATTTGAAATTTGATTCTTTTCATTCTTACCTATTCAATTCAGAATTAATATAAATATAGAAAAGAATAGCTAAGATTCTAATAGTTTATTAAATTTATATACATGTAAAGGCAAATTTCTGTTATGTGAGCCCGCTGTGGGTTAGAGCATCGCATTTGGTCATCGGTTCGATTGCGATAGCCGGCTTTTCTCTATTTATTTGATTTTGTATATAATTGATAACGTCCTTTCGAAATCAATGAATATTGAAAAATTTTAAAATTCATAAATTAAGATATAATTATTACTTCTAAAATAATTAACTAAATAAATCATCCAATAGTTTTTTTAATCTATTTTGTGAATTGGTAAATCAATAATTTTAGAATGAGAGTTTAGAACTCTCAGAAAGATTTCATTAAAACCTCCTTTTTTTCCCTTAATATATAGTAGCATATGAATCCGTACCATGCACGGTTAAAAAAATAATTAAAAATAATTTTAAAATTAAATAATAATATAAAATTTATTTAGAGAGTATAGAAAAATAATTTAGAATGAATTAAAATTTAACCATTTTATTAAAATATATATGTTGCAGATGTTATATTATTAATTGTATATTCTAAGTTCACAATAAGAAATAGATATTATAATTTAATTGGTAAAGATGAACAAAATAGAATAAATTAAAAAAAAAATTATATTTATGATAAAATAAAAATACATTTCGTTTTATAAATTTTTTAATTTTAGTTTATTCTATATTAATGTTTGACATAAAACTTAGACATACATTTTAGAAATAAAGCAATATATATATTTTTGATAAAACCGTTGAAATCGCTCAAACGACCAACCAATTTACATAAAAATTAATTAATTAATACTTTTGAATATTATTTTATTCTAAAAATTAAACTATCTCTGACTGAAACATACACAACATTACAATATTAAATGAGAGTATAATATTCACTTTATATAAGTAAAACAACTCACTTTTTCCTTTTTTTTCTCAATGTGGGATTGTGTAAAATAAAAGTTAACAATTGTTTGGAGGGAAGTTTGTTTCAAATGAAGCAATCTCAGTCGTTTAATCTTTAATTATGTTAATTTTTAGTTTATTTCGAATCAAACAAATTTAACCAATATATTTTAATAAAACCGCTAAAATCATGATTAAACTAGCAAATCAGTCAGACTGAAAATGATTTAGCCTAATCGGTTAGGTCAAAAGACCAACCAACTTACACAAAATTAATTAATTAAAATTTTTAAAATTTAAACTGTTTTGAATTGAAGTATGCACAACACTACAATATTAAATGAGATCATAAGATTTACTTTTATATAAGTGAAATAACTCACTTTTTTCCCAATGTGGGATTATAAAATAAAAGTTAACAATTATTTGGACGGAAAGTTTATTTCTAATAAAGCAATCTCAATCATTTTAATATTTAATTGGGTCAATTTTTAGTTTATTTTGAATCAAATAAATATAACTAATATATTTTAATAAAACCGCTAAAATCGTGATTAAACTAGCGAATCAGTGAAACCGAAAATGGTTCAACTTAATCAGTTAGGTTAAAATTACATAAAAATTAATTAATTAAAATTTTTAAATTTTATTTTATTAAAATTTAAATTGTCTTGAACTAAAATATGCACAATACTATAATATTAAATTAAAATATAAGATTTATTTTAGATATGATAGACATGTAAATTTTATTAATTTAAAATCTGATGATAGTATTCCTATTATCAAAGAGAGAAGAACCTCCCGAGGAGAGGTTCCATCTCGAAAACAAGTACTTGCCCTCTCAAATAAAGGAGGGAACTCCCCCCGGCTAGCTCCCCACAGCTACCCAAATGCGTTCGATCTCGGAAACAGTTACTTGCATGAAGTTTTATTTTAGGAAAATGCCTGGTAGCTCGAAGCTACCAGGCTCGAATGGCTCGAGAGGAAGAGAGGGAGAGGGAGAGGGAGAGAAAGAGAGGGAAGAGAAAGAGGAGGCACCACCGCCACCGCCTCGCCCCGCCTCGCCGATCGTCGATCAGAGCTCGTCGCCTCGCCGCCGCCTCGCCTCGTCGCCGTCACCGCCTCGCACAGAAGCTCCGATCGTCGCAGTTCCGGCCCCGACTCCTCCTCCAGCCATTTTTATGGCCCCCTCCCCTCCCTCCTCCTCCTCCTCCTCCTCCTCCCTTCTTCTCTTCTTCTCCCTGAACCAAAAACCAGAAAAAACCAGGAAGAAAGAAAGAAAAAAAAAAAAAAATTTTCAACACCAAAACGACGTCGTTTTGGTGTCGAGCCGCGGTTTCGAGCCGCGGTTTCGAGCTACGTAGCATGATCGTTTATTTTATCAGTCTTGATTAGTGCCCCGAAATTGGGGGCACTAATGCCCCGAATTTCCCAAAATGGAAAAACAGAAAAACAGTTAAGGCAAAAAAAAAAAAAAAAAACAACAATTACCCAAATTAGAAATTAGGGGCATTAGTGCCCATTTTTTTAGTGCCACAAATCATTTTTGTTATTTTATTTTTTTATTTTTTCATGTTTATCTTATTTTATTTTTAAATTTGAACATAACTTTTTTTTTATTTTCGGCAGAACTCCCTTTTTCTTGGAGTTTATCTGCTATATGAACTTGATTGTTGTAGATTTTTATATATTTCAACTTAATCTTTTCAAAGTTTATTTTCAAGTTAAACTTTGTTTTATCTTTTAAAATCATCAATTAATTATCCATATAAATTTTAAATATGATAGAATTCTAAGTATATTTTTTGTCTAAATTTAATCTTTTCAATATAAAAACAAGTGCGTGAAAAAGGAATCATGAACATGAGATTGAAAAGGGAAAAATATATATATATATATCACAATCAACATTGAGCCCTTTTCAACTTCCCTTCATGGTGCCTTAAAAATCTGGTATTAAACTTCAAGTCATAAGTGAATTTTTTTTTCAATTGTATCTACTTTACATTTGAAATGTGTACTTACATGAGTTTTTGCGTTTGTGGGAAATGGAGTTTATGTAAATGGAGTTTATTATTTTATTTTTCTTTAAATTATGTTTTCTTTTTCTTTTTCCTTTTTCTTACAATATGTATATTTTTGTTTCTTTCTTTTTTGGCTAATAATGTTTCATTGAATTGAGATTTCATTTTTTTTTTTTTTTTTCTGGAAGTGCTACTATTATTAATTTGTGACTCTTTTACTTATTGACTATTTGCGTTTAATTTTTTTTGGTGCAGATGTTAGATTTGAAGTGAAGAGAGCATCACAATTTATTTGAATATGGGTTTATGTTATAAATTTAATCATCAATTATTTTTGGTTGTTGATTACCATGTTGAAATAACTTATGATTAAATTAATTTTCAAGAACTCATTTCTTTTGAGACATAAACCACAAATTTCTTCTTTTTTTAAATGTCTCTTTATGCAGATTCAAAACTTGAGCAAATACAAGCGATCTCATATTTAAAATGTTAGGTTTTTTGAATAATTTAAATATTTTTATTCTTTATGTTTGTCAGTTCAACTTTAATGCATTTCCAAACCTATTTATGTTTAGTGAATCAATATAAAATTAAAAGCAAAAAAAAAAAAAATATATATATATATATTATGTAAAATTTTGTAACCACTAACTAAATATAATGGAAATGAAAATTAATTTTATTTCAATTCATTATACTATGTGGAATGATTAATATAATATCTCTTATTGATTGAAAAAAATGAAAAAAAAAAGCATTTTTTATTTAATATTAGTTATTTTGATTAATTATAATTTTAGTATTTTTTTGCTCCACTTTTGGTTGTCTTAGCTAACTCTTATTGTCTATTTGTTATGTGATAATTTACATAATTTATGAAAGTTTTCTAAAATTTTCCATATTGTGAAGAATTAAAAATTTTGAATGATGAATAGTAAGATTTATATACACAAATTACATAAAAATATTTTATTTATATTAAAGAAAACAACTTAATTAGGCTTGGTTTGGGAAGTGGGTTGGCTTTTTGGTTTTTTGGCTTTTTTGGTTATTTTAGCCTGGGCTTAAAAGCTTGGTTTGGGAAGGGCTTTTTGGCTTTTTGACTTTTTTGAGTTTTTTTGTGAGAGAAGAATGTAATGATTATGGGTTGGATGTGATGTTTTGTTTGTTATGACTAAAATAGCTTATTTTGTTTTTTGTGACTAAAATAACAAAAAAAGCCTACAAACCCACTTGCCAAACACAGGCTTAATATATTTTTTATTTTAATATTATTCACTTTGTAAAATCTCGTGTATCACGCCCGTGACAACTAGTGATAAAAAATAAAATGTATCTTCTAATGACAGTTGTTTCAAAGTCTATCGTACTCACACTCAAAGCATATATAGCATGCAACAAGAAACGTATAAAGAGTCTGTGTCATACTTTTACACTTTCACACTTTTGTACTTTTACCTTTTTTTTTTTTTTTGGTCCCTTCTCAAAATCACATAAATAAAGTAATTTTTAACTATATTCTGCTTCTAATAGTGTATTTCCTGTATATAAAACAGTGCAAAAATCTTTATGTGATTGTATTTTCTTAAAAATATAAGTAGGATGACGATTCTTTACGAACTTTAATTGGACTGAAGTGGTACAAACAATCTTTTAGGGTCAATTTATATAGGATTTTGCTCCGGCTTCAATTAGATCCCCATTAGTAAATGGTGGAATTGATCCTAGACTAGTCGATCTTTTGGACCAAATACAGAATTATCAAAATAAATAAATTTTGGTCTGGAGAGGTCCAGTTAGCCCATTGTTCTGTTCACTTCTGGCTTAGTTCAATAATTTAAATTGGGTTTGGCTTTGGTCTAGTCTAAGATCAGACTAGACCGTGCTGTTGGATCAGTGAGGGCCCACCACGGGTCCCGTTTTGATAATCTGAACTGTTCAATGTGTAGAACTCGTCGAGTACTATATGTCTATAATTCATCACGTTGATCGGATATCGATAACTATGTGATCAAAATAATTTTTTGTCAACCATTAATTTGTTTACCGTCCATTTTTTTTATACAAAACTGATTTGATCACATAGGTGTCGATATCCAATCAACGTGATTTTTTACAAACATATAGTACTCGATGAATTTTACACATTAAACGGTTCAGATTATCAAAACAGGACCCGTGGTGGGGGCCCAACAACACGGTCCAGTCCGATCTTGGACTGGACTAAAGCCAAACCCATTTAAATTATTCATATTATAAGACCGTTGAGTAAATTATTTATAAAAAAAAAAATAATAATCATGTTGATCGAATATCAATACTCACTTAGTTTTATCAAATTTGTCTTAAAATATATATGAGTAGTTCATCTCAAAAATCCTACTTGTTCATTGTTTTTAGGGAGACTTACATGTAGATCCTAATAATTGGACTTATTGTCCAATAGGTCATGTGATAATTAATAGCATTTTTCATCAAACACTATTAAAAAAATGTAACTAATTATTAATTTTCAACGGCAGTTCAAAAATTGTCCCAAAAAATGTCACTACTTTTTAACTTTTAGCGACATTTTAAAAAATTTGTCCCAGAAAAATGTCACTAATTGTAAATTTTAGTGATAATTTATAAAAATCGTGACAAAAAAAGTAACTAATTGTTAATTTTTAGCGACATACAAAAAATCGTCACAAAAAATTATTTTTAGTGACAATTTTGTTAAGACTTATTTTAGGACTCAATGGGAATTAAATCCAACTATTATGATATATTGGTAGTTTATCCTTATTTTTAAGACAAATGAGATCGGAAATCCAATTAATTTGATTTCTAGTATAGATGATTTACTCAACAAACCCGTGAAATGAATAGTTCAATTCTTCAAAGTAAACACAAAATAGACAGAATAGTGAACCAACTAAAGCCTTCTAATTAGGGGTGATAAATGAATCGAACAGTTCGAACTCAACTTGTATTTGACTCATTAAAAACTCGTTGGAATTCAATTTATTAAGTAATAAGTCAATTTTGAACACATCTTAATATTTGTTAAAATTTTCAAACCAAATTTGAAAAGTTATTTGATCATTCAGCTCAGTACAATAAGTTTAAAACTATATAAGAATACCAAACCACTCAAATTCGACTCAACAAAAATTCATTTGAAATTAACTCAAAAATTTAACAAATAAAATTTCAAACAAATTTTAAAACTTATTAAATTTTTTAAATTGAACTTAAATAATTAACTATTCAGCTTGTTGAGCTCGACTTTCACCATTACTTTCAGTCCAATTCAAGACTAGAATGAAGCCTTATCCATATGAGTATCCTTACATTACTTTCAATCCAATTCAAGACTAGGATGAAGCTTTATCCGTATGAGCATCCTTATTACTTGCATTTCAAGTGTGTACTTCTATAAATTAATGACACTTGTTCTCTCTCTTTCTCACTCACTCTCTCTTTCTCTCAACAAAGCTGGCATTGGTCTCCACATCGGCTGCTGCTTCAGAAGCACAAGCACTCACAGATTGCACTATATAATTGGTAAGTTAAAAAACCTGTTTTTCTCAATTTCCTTTTCTTGCACTATAACATTCATATATAACTGGTAAGTTAAAAAACTTCTTTTTCTCAATTTCCTTATCTTGCATTGTGGACGCCTAAGAGCACCCTCTAGTCCGATTTGGACTAAACAAAAGCATCCCCTATTACTATTATAAGAGATTTATGCTGTGTTTTGTTGAGGGATTTGGGGAGGGATTTAAAAAAGGGAATAGAAAAGGTAGGTGAAATGTGAATAAATCATGTCTATATTTCACATAGTTTCACACACCTTTTTCCTTTCCAAATCCCTCCCCAAATCCCCCAACCAAACACAGCATTAATGAAAAATTCCATTTGATGGACTTGTACCCAATTTGATCCATAACATATTCTTCTAATCTAATTAATCCCATACATTTGAACTTATATTTCAATAAGAGCATGTTTGTTTTGAGGGATAAAGGGGTGGGATTGGACTATTAGTCCCACCGGACTAATAGTCCATTGTTTGTTTGAAAAATTTTGCTCCGGACTAATAGTTCCCCCGGACTATTAGTCCCACAAATATGGGACTATCCTATCCCATGGGGGGGTGTGGGATAGAAACCATGGGATTGATATCCCATGGAATTATTTTGTGAAATGTCCATTGCTATTACTTAGTAAATAATTAGAAAATGATAAAATAGTCTTTTGAACATTTATAAATTATTTTTTTAGTGTTGTTAATTTAAAACTATATATTAAATAAAAAATTTTAATTATAAATTATAAATTATAAATTTAATTTAATTAAAAATAATAAATTAGAAATTATGGCCTTATAAATTAAATTTTTTTAGTGTTGTTAACAAATTAAATTTACATATTAAATAATTTTTTTTTAGTATTGTTAATTTAAAATTATATATTAAATAAAAAATATAAATTATAAATTAAATTTATTTAAAAATAATAAATTATAAATTATGGCCTTATAAATTAAATTTTTTTAGTGTTGTTGAAAATTTAATTTATATATTAAATAAAATTATTTTTTTATTGTCGTTATTTAAAATTATATATTAAATAAAAAATATAAATTATAAATTATAAATTTAATTTAATTGAAAATAATAAATTAAAAATTGTGGCCTTATAAATTAATTTTTTTTAGTGTTGTTAAATTATAAATTATAGATTATAAGGGTAAAATAATCTTTTGAACATTTATCCTTATCCAGTCCTTCTAACCAAACATTGAATTTACTAAAAATAGTCCAATCCAGACATCTAATCTCATGACTAAACAAACATAGGATACAAATCCAATCCAACCAAATAGTCCCGGGACAATGTATCCCGGGACTAACAGTCCAATGGATTACAATTCCCCTTATCCAATCCGTCCAAACAAACACACCTAAGTCTTTTTCTCTATATTAGAGGTATTATGTGAACTATTTTACCTTTAGTCATTATATCACATATAAACACACAACATATATAGATAGATGTGTGTGTATACATATATATTCTATATTCTATTTTTCAACTGTTCTGTTTTGGTAGTTCCTAATACACGTTTGGAAATGAAATTTTTGGATAAGATTCATGCATTTCAAATCGTTTGTCTACGGTTGGTGTTTATACAATTCTGGCTACTAACAAAGTGAAGGTTCCATTACAGTTGGAGTTTCTCAATCCAAGCGAAATTACATTTTGGTGTTCATACCATTTTGTTGTTTTGAATCACAGAAGAGCTGTATCTGAGGAAGGTTAGTTGTTTTGATTATTATTTAATTGCATGTGAGGTTATATTTGTGATGAATACGTTACATTCATTTGATCACATTACGTTCGTTTTCAAATTTTGTGTTTGGATTGGAACTGATATATTGTTGTGTTGATGAAATGATGGTTGGATTTGAATGTGCCATATTGAGATGTCTGGACATTTGACAGTGATGCATATTGTTCGACAATGTGAACTTTCACACTAAGATAGATATACAGAATAGAGACGTAAAATGACCAGTAATATTTTAGATATTTTGATAATGTGAATGTTCACAGTAAGATAGATATATGGGATATAGTTTTTTTCTTTAAGGCTAGTTGTATGCTAATTATAAACTGTGAATATTTACATTATATTTTGATATGGTTTTGTTTTTTTTGTAAGGCTAGTTGTATATTTGTTACTTACTGTGAACATTCATATTATATATTGATCTTCGTTTAGATTTTTTATTGCATAATTTTTATAATTTTCACATTAAAAAAAGTGTAAAAGTTCGTAATCTGATAAATTTCATAATATATATGTTCTCAGTTTTTATTTGATAATTTGTATAATTTCAGTTAAAAAAGAGTGATGTTGTGATATTTTAATAAATTTATTGATTGAAAATATGAAATTTGGCACTTACTATTTTATGTCACAATTTTGAATGTGAATATTTACACTTACAGTTTTCTTTTTAAAAATGCACATTATTTTATTTATTGAAAGCATGAATGTTTACATTTTCAATTCACATTTATCATTATTTTTATTTTTATTTTGTTTCCCTCTATTGTGTTATGATCACATCATATGGGATTTCAATCAAATGGTAGCTTGTAACACTTAGCTTGGTGATATATTCACTATAAATACTTAGCAAAAGATTTGCACATCTATACAAACAGTTCGATCTCATGTATGCATGTTCGGGTGATAAACGAGTCGAATAGTTAATTGTTCAAGTTTGATTTGAAAATTTTAACGAGTTATAAAATTTGTTAAACGTTAAACTTTTGAACTAATCTCGAACGAAATTTTTATCAAATTGAGCCTAAGTAGTTCAGTATTTTTATAGAGTATAGGCTTATCAAACTAAGTTGAGGAAGCAATTGATTGTTTAAGTTTGATTTGGAAACTTTAACAAATTTCAAAATGTGTTCAAGATTGATTTGTTTACTTATCAAGCTGAATTAGGATAGGTTTTTAACAAGTCAAATGTGAGTCGAGTTTAAATTATTTAGTTCATTTATCATACCTAATGCATGGAGACACATACATATGGGTTTAGCCGAGAGAGAGAGAGAGAGAGAGAGAGAGTTTGATTAGCTTTTTGTTTTTATTTTAGCAAGACTAGATATTTAAATTTGTCCGGGCCAAGCCTAGAACAGAGGCGGGCTATTCCAGGCCCATGTCTGGCCCATGACTGAGTTGTGCTAATCTAAGCCGGAACCCTCCAGCACGACCTTGGTTGGAGGTCTTTGATATGAACAACTTTGATTTTACGTCGGCTCAATTGTTTTTTTTTCAAAAACCCAAGGTCTTTGATTTGAATTTAATCGGCTCGACTAAAAATTTACCTACATTCAGGTGAAAGAAGTAATCCACTATAAATTATAAAGAGTTCATCTTAATAGGAATGTTTATAAAAAATTAATGGAACGGATAAAGTGAACCAATCCGATCCAAATTGTCGATTATTAACTTTGGTTCTGGTTTTGATTTCTAAAATGATTTAATCGTTCAAATCGATCTAGTTCTCGATTGTAAGTCTTTAGTTACGGTTCTAAATCGAACTAAATTGTAATATTTTTTTTATTATTTTTTAAGTTTTTGTATATAAAATATGAATATAGAACTTATTAGTGAAATTTGAACACTAACTTTGTAAGTGATAGGTTTCATGAAAAAAATATCAAAAAATATTTCATGAATCTTTTAGAAATAATCTAGTGTGGTAGGTTACAAAACGAGAAAAATAGCTTACCTTAATGTAACTATGTTTTAATTATAAATTCTTAGTTTGCAAATAGTATATTTCATTTTGTCTTATAGTGCTCTATGATTGATAGGTTGTAACTTAACACATGTAATTGCATAGCATATACAATAAATATCACAAACTAATCCAAGGGCGGAGATTCTTCATAAAACTTTTTTTTTTTTTTATATTTCTTTCATGAAGCATAGCATTACTCAACAAGAGTATATAAAATATATATCATATTTCTTGTTAGGGTAAATTACATTTTTCACTCCTATAGTTTAATTTAATTTTCACTTTAGTCCCTATTGTTTCAATTTGGTCATTTCGTCTAAATTTCTATTAATTTTGTTTATGTATATATCTTAGAAAATTGACTAGTGTTCTAAAATTATTAATTTAACTTCCAATTAGGATGAAATGACCAAATTGAAATACACTTAAAAGTGTAGGGACTAAATTGTTCAATTTGAAATTATAGGGGCTAAAGTGAAACTTGAATCAAGCTACAGGGTGAAAACGTAATTAACCCTTCTTGTTATATAAAATTCCAAAACCGTAGAACTAAACCAAACCAAACCAAACATGTTTCAATGGTTTGATTTTGGTCCGGTTACATAAGTTTAACGGTTTGGTTATGATTCTAATCTTTTAGATATTAGCCCTGTTTGGTAGAGCTGTGGGAAAGTGCTTATAGCTTATGTCTAAACAGCTTATAGCTTATAACTTTCAGCTTAAGCTGATTTCCAGCTTATTCTTAAAGCATCTCCTGCCCCACTCAAAGAATAAGCTGATTTCTGACTTCCACAAAGCTATAAGCTATAAGTTAAACCAAACACATCAAAATAGCTTAAATTAAGCTGAAAGCTGAAATAAGCTGTAAATAATTTCTGCCAAACAGGCACATTATAGGGAATGGTTCCGTTCCTAGTTTACTATAAAACCGAACCAATCCAATCCGTGAACACCCTTGCATCATAAGACCAAAAACACTTTTTAAAAAAACTTACAGCAATATTCGAGCCTAGAAACAATATATTCGTTTATCAATTCAAGGATGACTGGTGTTAGGATTTATTCCACATTCCACTAACGCAAAATGAAGCACACCACGCACATACTAAAGAGAAAAATCATATATAGAGATTTATGTGGTCTGGCACCAATTGCCTACATCAATGGAAGAGAGATTTCACTATATAAATAAAACAGAGAATACATGGGAGATGACCAAAATACTGAAAACCACACCACTACTCGAACTACAAGTTCAGGGGTGGTTAAGCCCTTACGGTTCTATTTTCCTCAACCTCTACATCTCTATTTTTCCTCGCTACTATCTCAATCTCACGAAACCTATAGTTCTATTGCTATTTATAATAGTTTACTCATAAGAATTTTAATTCTATACAATTAGGTAACTAAAATATACACATAATAGGTTCTCAATAGAGTCCATCTGGACTCTACTACCTTAACTCAAATACATATATAAATTAACTTAACAATTGTATGAGGACCATATATATGACATGGATGAGCTTATTCTAGCAACTTATAGGGGTGTAATTTTGGCCCGGCTCGGCCCGATTTCGGGTCTCACAGGCTCTTGCTAAAAATCAGGTCTAGTCGAGCAAGCCTACTCTAGCGAATTCTCGGCCAAGGCCCAAGCCCAAGCCCTAGATAAATTAGGTAATCAAGCTTGGGCCAAGCCCGACTATTTTTCATTTTTTTTTTTTTTACAAAATAACTTTAAAATAAGGTTGAGCTTCTAGTGGGCTTTAGAATGGGACTAGAAGGGCCCTCGAGCCAAGCCTAGTCAAGCCGCAAGTGGGTTTCAGGCCGATAGGTCATTTTTATACCTCTAACAACTTAGCTCTAAAGTAAACAAGCTTGTCCCTTCATACCTAGTGCCCTCATTATTTTTTTCTTTCTTACATCTCTACTAACTCTCTCAATATCACACACTGAATTCTCACATGTTTCTTATTTAGGCAAACCATAGAAATCGTATCACAATTTTAACCCATTGAGTCCATAGAGTTAAAAGAGAGATGTAATTCAAAAGAAAAAGTTAAAAGGGCAGGGTATTTTTGTCACAGAGGAGGTTGAGCAATTTTGAATTAAAGGATGACATAGATTTCTTTTCAAAACTTATGAGCCTATTTGGTTTTTATTTTGAATTTACTAATTCAAACCTATTTAATTTACATTTTACACCATTTGTCCTTGTATTTTAAGTGAAGTATCACTTTAATTTCTGTAGTTTCAACTTAAATAATTTGATTCCTATACTTTCAATTTTGTTGCAATATGGTCTGTTCGTGACTTATCGTTAGAATTTGGGGTGTAATTAACTTACCATTAGAGGGACTGGTGGTGTAATTTAACTTAAATTAATTATTTCAGTCATTTTTTTTATAACTACACAAGTCTAATTATCCCTTTTTTTTTCTTTTTTTCTTTTTTTTTTTTTTTTTTAAATTTTTAAAGAAGCCTATTCTAAAATAGGCCAATTCACATTTGCACTAATGCCAACCTCGGATGTATGACCATTGTCATACTTTTTTAAATGTGAAATCCAAAAAGAGTATTTTCACATTCTACGAATGATGTACAAGCCCACTTGGGCTTCGAGACGGCTTGAATAACTTTGTTTGATTCTTGTCCAGTGTTGATACTAATGCTTATAATCTTACTAACATATGCACTGAATATGAGAAAGGAAGCCCTCTTCCACCTTTGGTGCATGTGTTAGTAAGATTGTGACTATGGTTAACTTTTTCCTATATTTATTTATTTTTCCATCCATCTTTGCAGCATAGAAAGAGATCAACATGCCTTGCATCAGGGTTTGTAAGATAGGCCAGGATAAAATCCTTCAACAATTGAGAACAATATGGGAACAATGGGACCTAAGGGTTCTAGTTTTATACATTCTCTTTACTCAGTTATTCTTTCATGTTCTTGGACAACGTCGTAGAAAGAGTGCTACGGGGATGATGAGCAATCTGAATGCTTGGTTCTTCTACTTGTTAGTTGATGTGGTGGCAATAATTGCTCTCGGAAAGCTCTCCAAGGTCAAAGGTGACAAAGACGATGTTAAGGCACTGAATCTACTAAGGGGTATATGGGCACCGATAATCTTGTTCTTTCTTGGAGGTCCAGATTCCATGACTATCTTACGCTTGGAAGAAAACAAAATATGGTTGAAACATGTTATAGCACTCGTCACTCTAGGTCTAAGAACAAGTTATATCCTGATTCTAACATGGACATGGAAATCAGGTCATTATGCGTTCTCTCTTTTGGCTTTGTTGATGCTTTTTCCTGGACTTATCAAGTATGGAGAGAGAGTGTGGGTCATCAAATCAAGAGGCAAAGAAAGGTACAATGGTTTTGTTCAATTAAATCTATCCACAATTGACGAAATTATTCATGCACAAGAACAACGACCTAACTCAAAGCTAGTGATCCAAGCCTATTCTTACTTTGAAACCTTGAAGCCGCATATTCCCAATTATAAGTGTAACAGAACCAGACTACATAAATTGGTAGAAGAATTCAAGGAATGGGCAGGGGCGGTTGATGAGAGTAAGAGGCACAATACTTTCAAGTTGATTGAGATTGAGTTGGGTTTGATGTATGACATGATCTTTAGCAAGGTAGGCACAATTTTTACCGTATGGGGAAGCATTCTTAGATTTATTAGCTTCTCTTGCCTAGTTACTGTGTTGGTGGGATTTTTCTTATTTCATAAACCTGGTGGGTATTGGAAAATGGATCTTCCAATTACCATAGTTCTGATAGTTGGTGCCCTTTTCTTAGAGATAGCTGGAGTTATTATGCAATTTGGTTCAGACTGGGCAATTGTGTGGGCATGTAAGCATTACTCAAGTAAGTTAGTCACTCCAGTTTTTTATCTTCATGAACTTGTGATCTTTAAAAGCAAAAGGTGGTCTGAACTTATGGGACAATTTAGTTTATTGAACTTTTGCAGCAAAAATAAGCCCAAAAGGTTCAATAAATTGGTTGAGGCTATGCGTGGAACGGAATCAATGTGGAAGAAATCATGCCTACCATTCAGTTCAGTCGAATCGAGTTTGAAAGAATTAATCATCAATCAGCTTCGAGAAAAACCAAAGAACATTTCTGAAGTTGACAATTTGCAAGCTTCAACCATGAAAATAGTTGAGGAGACACTTGAAAAGCATAAATATCCGGATTCAAAGTGGATTATTGAGCTACAATTTGAAGAAAGTATTATCATTTGGCATGTTGCTACAGATATTTGCTATCACTCAGTAGCAAATGGTTCTACAACAGTCACAGAGGAAATGGAAGCAACTAAAATATTGTCATATTACATGATGTATCTTCTGTTCATATGTCCTAGTTTATCCTTACCTATCCATTATACCAAGTTTATGCAGGCTTATACTAAGGTGAAGGAATTTTATGATAAGAAGGAATTTCATGATAAGGAATTTTATAAGCTATTGCATGAGGATGAATACGACTCCAGCAATCAGACAGTTAGCAACATACAAAAACTAGCTCATGGTTTGATGGAGAATGAGGATAGATGGAAGATCATGAGTAGTGTGTGGGTGGAAATGTTGTGCTGTGCTGCAAAAAGTTGCCCAGTGCAGAACCATATTCAAGAGCTTAGACGTGGTGGACAGTTTCTCACTCATGTTTGGCTTCTCCTTATGCATTTGGGTGTAACAAAAATGCCAGAGAAAAAAACATCGCAGAGTCTGGAGTAGAAGTGTTACAAATACTATTGCAAACCTTCATGTGTGGCAAATTTCAAGGACAAGAGTTGTTGCGTAGTTTGAGTTACTCCATGAAGAAATTTTTAGGTGTTGATATGTTGTTGTTTCGAGGACTAGCTTTCGTTGTGTGCCCTAAAGCTTCTAGTTGTTTGCAACGTTATGTGAGCTTCCATTGTCTTAATTTCTATGGTTTTTTAATGGCATAGTTTGTTTTAATTGCCATGGCTTTGGTTGGATTGTAGTTCATATTGTTTCCTTATATATATATATATATATTGAATTGATGATTTTATCTTTGCCAAAAAACAATTATGTAGAAATTACGCAAACTTGTGGAAAATTTTCGTTAGTAATTGTGAACTGGTGGAAATTTTCAAGACTAGTCTTCTAATAAAATGGGGTCAAAACAAAATCAACATGAGTTTTTTAGAGCTATATATATATATGCGAGGTAACACAAAAATAGTAAATAATTTGTAAAGTTTATGGCAATAGGTTTGGTGTCAACACAAAATAACAAGAGACTTTTAGGGGCATATGCAGGCGAATAAGACTAACATGCTTATGTTTGGTTTTCTTTCTTTTTTTTTTAAGATTAGCAAAAGAGAGGGACTTTATTGATGAAATCAACAGACGGCACATATCAAATTACATCAATAAAGAGGAGGCAAGAGCAAATAGTATCATCGTATAACTTCTTAACATCAATTAGGTTGGCACCAAGAAGAACACCCAATCATATGCTAGCTCAAGCCAAAAGAATTGGTGAGAAACCAACAAAAAGAGAGGAAACAAACAAACAACAAACCCCAAACACTACATCATTTGAGGGGCCCAACTAGCTAAGCTCACTAACAGGCAACAACCAAAGACCAACAGGAGCAACTTCATCCATCAGCAACCACCACAGCATATATCAAGAGGTACAGCAGCAGCAACATCCAGTGATCTTCCAATCCTCTGATCCTCCTCTGTCCCAGATAGACTAACATGCTTATGTTGCCTTAACTAAGATTTGTTGCTACAATGTTTTTGCATTTATGTCAATGCTTGTGAAATAAAGAGCCATGGTTTTATTTTGGCATCTAGTATGCTTGACTTTATATTGTTAAATACATGCTTCAAATAACAATTTATGCCACCTACTCTCTGGTTTTTCTTCACTATTTTCTTCATTTTTTATTTTTTTTATTCCTCGTTTTCTTTTATAAGCTTCATTTGTACAATTTATTTATGGTAAGCTGTACAAAACTATTCCATTTTCAATTTCTCTTAACATTGTATCATAACCACCACTATTATGAGTGTGTTATGTAGTAAGTGGGCTATAAAAGTTTCTGTTTCTTTTTTTGTCTCGGTGTCAACCACAGGGCATGAGGATCTTCTAAACTCACACTCACCAAATCCTTTCAATCCAACTAAATCGAAAGCTCAAATAAAAAATTCATAGTCAAATAGACAAATTTATGAGTCCACAAGTCATTAGATTCCATAATTATCCGATAGCCTACATGAATGGATTGCTCGAAATTGTGAAGGGATTGCTCCTTAGAAACCAGCATGAAGATCGTACAAAACTCATTCTTCTTAGCCACTCTAGCTGCCAAGTTCAATGGCAAATAATAGGAGTCTCCCAGCTTGAGCATAGTTTGGTTTGATTCAGTTTAGAAGAAAATTATGAACCAAATGAATCAGCTATCAAAAAGAACATGAAAAAGAAAATAACAAAAAAACAAATCATAATTCAATCGTATATATAATAATTAAAAATAAATTATGTACAAGATTTTGGTATTTAAGAGATGTTTGGGTGTGATTGGTTACCATTTTGATGTGTTTTGTGTGATTTTGAAAAAATGAAATTGAAACTTTGTTCGGTTTTGATTCCCGAACAAATTAAGATTCTTGGGTCTTTGGCAACCGAACATTTTAAGATTATTTAGACAACAAAAGTCAACGTGAACAATTTCACCAATTTTTCATCAATCAGTGAGCTATAACCAAACAAACTGGGCTTGTTCGGTCGTTTCTAGCCGAACTTTGCTCAATCGAATATGGCCGAACAAATCAAGTTCATTCCGCTCTAATTATTCAAACAAAAATCAAACGAAAATGATTGTTGGGGTAAGGAAGGGCTGCTGTTGGACGATGGTGGAGGTGCAAAAGAGGGTTGGGGTGGTAGAGAAGGCCGCCGAAGGTGGTGGTGGAGGTGTCTAGAGGTGGTGGTGGCAGCCTGGCAGGAAAGGGGGTTTGTCAAAGGAAAAATTGCGATAAGGGTGGTGGTGCAAAGAAGGAAAATGTTTGGAATCCCTTTGGGATGACCCTACGCCCCCAAATGATTCTAACCCTCTATGTATTTGTGGGGCCTATTCATGTATGTATAGGGTCCACATCATGAGTGGTTCAAATTTGTTGAGGTCTTGTGCGAGTAGAGTCTCAATCATTACTCTGCAAAGAAAGAAGTATTTTGAGGATTGTTGTGGGAATCTAATGAAAAAGAGGGAGGAGAACAATTTGTATGGTAAAGGTCAAAAGAAATAAGAGGTCCTAAGAAATAGGTAGGGACTAATATATAAATCAAGGTAAATTACACTTTTCACTTCTATAATTTGACTTAAATTTCTGTTGGTGCCTATTATATTAATTTGAACAACATAGTTCCTAACATTAAGTCTAGTTTTAATTTTGTTGTTCTGTTCAAATTAGTTGTTAAAAGTGACAATTTTATAACACGTCATTTTCTTAAGCTTTATACGTAAAAGTAATTGACAGTAATTTGAATAGAATGATGAAATTAAAACTAAATTTAAAACATAATAATGAAATTGTTTAAATTAAAATAATAAAAATAAAATTTGAGTCAAAATATAAAGGTAACATTGTAATTTACCCTAAAAACTATTGATAATTTTGAAACTTATCATTTTATTTTTTTTCCCTCAAAAACAAAAACGACCAAATAATATGCCAGACCATTGATGATGTGGTAAAATGAGACTAGTAGTTGATTATTGGAGCAGAGGTGTAATATGGAAGTTGCCACACTTGATAACACCCTCTCCCTAATCAAAAATCCATGCATATCTGATTCTCTCCCTCGCATCAACACTTCTACAATAACTGAACCCCCCAAATCTCCCGGATGAACGTTGAAAAAATTCCAAGTCAAAACCTCATGCAAACATATATGAGAGAGAGAGAGAGAGAGAGAGTAGAGAGAGAGAGAGATTCACATAAACATAACACTCTAAATGCTGCTATTTGCTGATTTTCTCAGTATGTTTCTGACCCTCTTTTCTTTTTGTGCTCTGTTTGCTTTGATTTAAAGCTATTCAAAATCATTGTAAGATATTGGTATTATCAACAAGATAGCATTTATGATTTCATTCAAATCATTGACACTCCAATGTTGGTTTTATGCACTTTTTTGTTAAGCTACTTGTTGTGACTGTATCACTTGAGCCTGTTTCTTATGCTAAAACCAATTAACCTTTTCTTCTTTTTTCTTTTGTAAATTAAATCCCAATTATTGACTCTGATCTCTCAAAATTGGGTTTTTATGTGAAAAAACAAATGGGTTTGTAATGATTGCTTTGATTTATGTTGAGGATGCATTGTTTTCTAATAATGATCTCTGCACAAATTTTGGGATCCTGATTTTTATTTTATTTTATTTTTTTTAAAACAGCTTTGTGTAATGCAAGCTTAGTAATTTGTATAGGAAATCGATATATATCTGGGGATCAGGTCCAAAAAAAATTATATATACTTTGGGGGAATTTCAAAAATAAATGAGAAATGGAAAAATTAATAGCTTATTAATAGAATGCACGTAAGAAGTGTGTCCGGAGCATGTGAGAATGTTGTCCCGGAGCATATTTATCACTCACACTCCAGTGATTTGTAATTAGTTTTTCATGTCCCAGAACATAGTTCTCAATCACACTCCAGTGATTTGTAATTAGTCTTTTGATTTTTCATTTATCTGATATTTTCCAAAAACTTTTTCCCTTCATCTAATGAAACATGGACTTGTTTTATGGATTTTTACCCTATTGGATGAAGATTATATAGCTTCAAATTTATTTGTTCATTATCAATTTACTCTGCTGAGTTAGATTTACCAGTTGAGGAAAGAAATTATTTTTTTTCAGTACTAGTATTGTACAAGTATATTAATTGGGTTCATTACTGCTATTATCGACAGCATTACTATTAATGTTGCCAACTCATACTGTAGAATCCATGGTAATGTAATTGAAGAAAATACTCTTTATATGTGTCTCGTTCTGTTTAATTTGATAATGATAGACATATATATATATATGTGCATTTGTTTATGGAATGAATCTGATTCTTGTTCTGTCTGCAATACTATCACTCTCTGTAGTCCTAAATAGTGAATGTTTTGGAAAATATGTTTCTTTACTCTTTATCATAATTGAGCAATTGCTTAGTTGTTGATAGATGATGAAGTTCAATAGCAGATGATGTAGGAGATAGGCCTCATTTGATTAAGTGTGGTGCTTCTTTGCAGGTTCAAATTGAATAGAGCAACTAGCAACTGACTTCTTCTTTTTTCGTAACATTGAAACCATTGCATAGCGAGCCTGACAGCCTAAAAACTCTATCCCACTTGTAAGAAAACAAAAAACAAACAGCTTGGTGGAGAAAGAATTACAATAAGATGGCTGATAAACAATTAGTAGAATCATCATCATGGTAATCACATCCAACCCTCATTGCTCTCTAATCGCAAGTAATTCTCATCACCCATTTCTTTTTCTATGTTTTCAGGTTTTCAAAATCGACATCCTCTTCAATCCTCCAACTCCATATCCGTGGTCTACCCTTCACCTTGAACAAGGCAAGAAGTATCCTTTGTTGAATCCCACGTCTTTTTTATTATTTGTTTGTATTTGTACCTTATCCTTTGTTTTTCTAAAATAATTTGATTTATGTTTATTGATTGTTATGTCTAGGAACTTATGGCTGCAAGATCAGAAAAACTAGTTATGCTACTTAAAGAGAATCCCAATGAAGATATCTCTTATTTACTCCGGGACATCCCTGCTGATCCAGAAACTTTAGAGCTTGTAATGAGATTCTGCCATGGTCTTGAAGTGAACATGTCAACTGAAAATGTTGTTCCACTCTCATGCCTTGCTTACTACCTTGGTATGACTGAAAAGCACAGCACCAATAATCTATTGAAGAAAACTTTGACCTACTTTGAACAAAGAATCATCTCTAGCTGGAACGAATCAATCAAAGCCCTCAGAGCCTCAGGAAATATTCTTGAACAAGCAGTGAATCTTGGTTTGGTTGATGCTTGTATTGAGTCCATTGTAGGCCAGGCACTTGTTGAGCCCCGCCTTCTTGGAGAACCAATAAAGAATTCAATCAATGATGATGACAGCGAGAGCCAGGAAAATGGGTATAGGCCAAATGCAAGAAGGCAGCTTTTTGTTCTTGATTGGCAGTCACAGGATTTGATTTCACTGTCTCTCCAGCTTTATGAGCCTATCATTCAGACAATGATTCAGTGTCATGTCCCACCAGAGTACGTTTCAGCGTCTCTCTCTCAGTATGCAAAGAAATGGGTATTTTCTAAAAGGACAAAGGGGGATAATATGTTGATTTACAAGAAAAACTCCCAAAGAGAAGTTATTGAAGCAATGGAAAGACTTTTGCCTAGAGAGAAAGGACTCGTTCCATCCACTTTGTTGTTTGAAATGCTACGTTCTGCGATGTTCTTGGAAGCTAGCTCTGATTGTAGAGAAGGGTTTGAGGTTAGGATTGGAAAACAACTAGACCAAGCTACAGTCAAAGACCTTTTAATACCTTCTCAAGGATATGCTAGAGAAGCGAAATGTGATGTGGAATGTGTGAGGAGGATTTTAAAGAACTTTTACTGCAATTACACTCATTCAGACGTTTCTGGATTAATTACAGTGGCACAACTCGTTGAAGATTTATTGGCAGAGGTTGCGAATGATGTAGACTTGAAGACAATCACATTTATATCACTTGCTGAAATGTCGAATTCAGTATCAGTGGGAATTCAGCGCAGCTCTGATGGGATATACAGAGCGATTGACATCTACTTGGATAAGCATAGACATTTGACAGAGTCGGAGAGAGAAGAGGTGTGTCGGGTTTTGGATTGCCATAAAATGTCTCAAGAAGCTTGTGAACACGCTGCACAAAATGAACGGTTGCCATTGAGAGTGGTGGTGCAGATACTATTTGCGGGGCATTTACACTTGAGAGACACCATCACAAAGGAGGTGCAGGGTTCAGATGAGAGATTGGCAAAGCTGAAGACAGAGGACGAGGAAGAAGCAGAGAGGGTAAGCAGTAGTGAAGAAGGGGCGAAAATAGAGATGGAGAAAATGGGGAGCAAAGTGATGGAGTTGGAGAGAGAATGCTGTATAATAAGGAAAGAGATTCAGTGCAGTAGAGGCAAAAATGAAAAATTTAGCGTGTGGAGAGAAATGAAGCGCAAGTTTGGGTGCACGAGTAGCATGAATGATTTTAATTCCCATTTGAAGAAGAAGAAGAAGAAGGTGCATCCAAGACAGTGAGTATGGAAATGAATTTGATGTTCTTAGCTCTTTCTTTTCCCTTCTTTTCTTTTCTTCCCTTTTTCTTGCGTACTATTATTTCAAACAACCTCCTCCTACTAATAAAGACCTTCACAATAGTGAATACAAAGCTAGCCAATCTAACTCAATGACTGAAGTTTATATGAACTAAACATGTTGCATTTATTTCAAGCGATAACAGATGTTGTTTTATCCATGTTAATTGTTGTTGCCACTTATAGTTTTAATTTTTTTTCAGTTTATTTTTTTTGAATGCAACTAAGTTTTGTTAGAGAACATCTCTGGATATCTTTTTGTGCCATAAATCTTTTCCTTTCTTCATATCACTTCTTCAAATTTTATCAGGATTAGTTTATTGGGTCTATATATTTATGCAGACTCATGTATGAAAATGAAATCTATGTTTTGGTATATCCATGTAGACACTAAACACTCAATTTCATAGGTTTAAATATCAACCATTGCGTTCCATATCAACCGATACATAATCGATATTTTAGATCTCTAATATTGTTATTCACTGATATACAAGCCGATATTGTCTGATATCGATGGAAATTTGACTGTATTATTGATATCGATACATATCCCAATAAAATTATTTAAAACTAGGCTCAATTTTAACTGGTACACCACAAATGGTCTAAGAGCTACCTTTGCTTGCTTGTTACTACATTACTCACACACCTGATACCACTCTCTCTCGGCTCACACTTCCTCTCTCCACACCCTTTCTTACTCTAACAGTCTATTGAGATTCAACAGAGACTCTAGAGCCCATCACAACATTCTATAATTTTAAAATAATCTAAAAGATTTCAGAAAGTTCTAGGAAAATTTGGAAGTTCGTAGTGTTAGAATATATTAGTAGTATATTAGCTAGTTGTATATGAGCTGTCTACCAACCAGCTTTCATGATGTTGTTCCTTAGTGCATTGCCTCTTTCGGCCACTTTTGGCCCCTCTGTACACACTCTCCCTATAAAGGAGAGTCTTCTCTAAAGAGTGTAAATAAACATTCAATACATACAATTTATACTCTCTCTATTTCTCTATACACTGAATTTAACATGGTACAAGAGTTATAAGATTTAGGCCTATATTACCGGCGGGCAGTCGGCCGGCAATCTTGCCTTCACTGCCCGCTGAGTTTTCTACACATACCTTCACTCCGCTACATCTTCCAACTCTTTCTTTGTGGCTCTAATCATTTTGTTTAGTCAACCTATCTCTCTCCCTTTCTCATTTTGCCTCTCTGTTTGCAAATTCCTTGACCCGGGTCAGATCCATTTGCAGTTGTCTTCGCTGCTCAGCAACAATTGAACAATGGCGAGCTTTGGACTCACACTCTCTGGTTTCGGACTCTCTGGAAATCCGCCATCTTCTCCGACCCATTCAATTTCACCTCCAACTGGAACGGTCCCAACGTCTGCTCTTATTTTGGAGTGTTCTGTGGCTAAAACAATCAACGAGATCATCCTCCTTAATGATAATCTCACGGGCTGTCTTCCTCCTGAAATCGGCTTCCTCAATAAACTCACTGTGTTTGATGTTAGCTTCAACCACCTCCAGGGTCCACCGCCTTCTACCGTCGGACGCATGAGGAGCTTGGAGCAGCTGGATGTGGCCCACAATAGTCTTACTGGCCTCATCCCTGCAACTGTATGCCAGCTTCCAAGGCTTCACAACAAGTGGGTACCCATTTTTCTTCTCCTCCAACCCACCATGTCCAACAACATTTTTTTCTCTCCGGTGATTCAGAACCAGCCAAGCCAACTCTTAGCCCCGGGAACTTATCACCACCACTGAGCTGAGACTTGGCTGTGTGAAAATCCTCACCCCTTCTTCTATATCTATACATATCTATACTATACCTCTCCATTATATATTAATTAATTGTTTATATAACCTACACAACACCTCCACCGCCATTTCCTATATAACCCACCAACAATGATAGAGACCACTAATTTGGGAGTTCTAAAAAGATCACTAATGACATGACACTTAATAAAAAAAGAAAAAAAATAAAACACCAAGGCCAAAATATCAAATTATTCATGGTGGAGTCCACTGCCATATCATTAGTAATAGCACTAATTAGTGCTCTCATTCATTTTCCCTAATGGGCTTGTTCCCATCTTTTCATACAACCCATCATCCCCAAATTGTTTAATCAAGCAGTCTGATCCCATTATCCCCCACTTTCTTTATTTTATTTATCTTCCTTTCTCCATTAAAAAAAAAAAAAAATCCCATTCCCCACCTACTCATTTTCATTCCACCTAATTTTTCTGTTCCGTATTGTGTCATTCATACCATACAGATTTGCAGTTCTACACCAACGAGTTACAAAAAAAAAAAAAAAAAAAAAAAAAAAAAAAAAAAGGACACAAACACAAACACAAACACCAACACCAACACCAACACCAACAACAATAACAAAGGATTTGTTTTCTTTTCTGCTAACGACCACCCGCCGAACTTACTTTCTCGACTCTGCCGCAGCTCTCTTCCTCTTGCCTTCGTCTTGGGCGACACTTGACGGCCCTACCTGAGTGCTTCTAAGTCCACCAAGCAAGTTGCCTCCTCGCTACTCCTTCAACGCAGCATATGGCGGCCCTCCGAATCGGACCATGACAGTGGCCTTCCGTTTTAGCTCCTTGTTCTTCGCCTTCAGCGCGCAAATCTCTGCTTGCGCATCCTTGTACATGCGCTGCAGCACAGAGAGTTGGGTATTTAACTGTTGGACCTCACTTGTCCTATTCTGTAACCGGTGAGACAAGTTAGTGACCGCAGTCATGGTCTCTACACATAACTTCAACGTATAGTAGTTGGCCTCAATATCCAATTGAGCTGCCATTATTTGCTCCATTGACAGCATAGGAAAATTCAGCGGAGTAAAAGCAAAAACGGGGGAGCTTGGTTGCAATTTAAGGGCAACAGAACCGGTTATCTCTATTGTGGACTCGTTTAGGTCTGGAAAAAGGATGAGCAAACTACAGGAAGAGGAGGCCATCTTAGAGGCAGCACAAGCAAGGGGTTGCATAATGGATGAAAAGGGTTGCAGCGTTCGTCGCTTTGGTTTGATTTCAATTTCTAACCAACCTCAGTCTCGGTTTAAATAGACAATGCAGAGACTAAGACACCAAAATGGGAGCGTAAGCCGAGGCAAACACGACGCTCTGTCGGTCACGTGCATCGCGTGCCACTCAACACTACAGTGTCGGGCGCGACTTTTGAAGGCGGGGCACGACTTTTGAAGACCGACGCGACTTTTGAGGGCGCAATATATATATGTATATATCTTTAGGCAACCTATATACACAACCATACAGTGTATTCTACAATGGTCTGACACGACCTCACAGTGTCTTCTACAGCGGTTTGACATGACCACACAGTGTCTTCTACAACGGTATAACACGGCCACACAGTGTCTTCTACAGTTGTTTAACATGACCTCACAGTGTCTTTTACATCCTTTACAGCTAATATATAATATATACTAATATCCCCCCGCAAACTCAAGGAGGGTAGGCATCCACTAAGTTGAGTTTGGAAACGAGATCACTGAAGCACCCAAAAGGATGAGCCTTGTCCTTGAGTTTGCGGGGGGATGTTAGTATATATTATACATTAGCTGTAAAGGATGTAGAAGACACTGTGAGCTCGTGCTAAACCGTGTGTAGAAGACACTGTGTGGTCGTGTTATACCGTTGTAGAAGACACTATGTAGTCGTGTCGAACCGCTATAGAAGACACTTTGAGGTCATGTCGGACCATTGTAGAATACACTGTATGATCGTGTATATAGACTGCTCAAAGATATATATATTGCGCCCTCAAAAGTTGTGCCGATCTTTAAAAGTCGTGCACCGCCTTCAAAAGTCACGCCCGACATTGTGGCGTCGAGTGGCGCGCGATACACGTGATTGACAGAGTGCCGTGTCTGCCTCGTCTCGCGCTCCCGTTTTGGCGTCTTAGTCTCTGCATTGTCTATTTAAACCGAGGCTGAGGCTGGTTAGAGATTGAAAGCAAACCAAAGCGACGAACTCTGCAACCCCTTTCGTCCACTCTGCATCTCCTTGCTTATGCTGCCTCTGAAATGGCCTCCTCTTCCCGTAGTTCACTTACCTTTTTTTTAGACCTAAACGAGTCCACAATAGATATAACCGGTTCTGTCGGTCACGTGCATCGCTTGATGCCACAGTGTCGGACATAACTTTTGAAAGCGGGGCACAACTTTTGAAGGCCAGCACGACTTTTGAGGGCGCTATATATATATCTATGTATATATCTTTTGGCAACCTATATACACGACTATATTCTACAATGGTCCGACACGACCTCACAGTGTCTTCTACTGCAGTTCGACATGATCACAAAGTGTCTTCCACAATGGTACAACACGACCACACAGTATCTTTTACAACGGTTTAACACGACCTCACAGTGTTTTCTACATCGGTCTGACACGACCCATACGGTGTCTTCTACATCGGTCTGCCACAACCATAAAATGTCTTCTACAGCGACGGTTCGACACGACCACACAGTGTCTTCTACAGCAGTCTGACACGACCATACAGTGTCTTCTACAACGGTCTGACACGACCATACCGTGTCTCCTATCCTATTTTATTTTATTTTCCTGTTTTGTTACTCTTTCCAAACTCAAGTTGGTTTGTCCCTATCCTCCTTGAGTTTGAGGGGGGATGTTAGAATATATTAGTAATATATTAGTTAGCTGTATATGAGTTGTCTACCAACCAGCTTTCATAATGTTGTTCCTTAGTGCATTGCCTCTTTCGGCCACTTTTGGCCCCTTTGTACACACTCTCCCCTATAAAGGAGAGTCTTCTTTGAACATTGTAAATACACATTCAATACATACAATTTATTCTCTCTCTATTTCTCTATACATTGAATTTAACACGTAGAATATCTTAGAAGAATCTAGAATGTGAGAGATTCTTGGGAAAGTTTAAATAAATCTGAAAGGTTTAGTATTCTAAAAAAATATGGAAAAATCTACGATAGTAGAAAATTCTAAAATATAGTGAAAGGAGGAAGTATATCCTATAATATTTTAGAAGTTTAATGATGTCTCTTAAATCAAGTTAATCCTAATTATTCATTGAGAATAAGTGGGTGAAACCAAATTTGGAGGTACAAAAAATGAAGTGGTGGAGAGAACCAACAAAAAGGAGAGAACCAACAAAGAGAATGTATGTTAAAGGCAAACTTGGGTTAAATATGTTAGTTAACATACGGGGTAAAGTAAATTGGGTCTATGAAATTGTGTATACTTTTTTTCATTCGTGAGTTTTCTATACGAGTTTGTGTTTGGCTAGCTCGAAATGATACTATTTTCAACAATGTCAATGTAGGGACGTTTTAAAATTGGGAGTTGTATTATGTTACCACATAATGGAGAGACATTTCAAAATTAAGCGTTGTATTTCTTTTTCAATTAATGATTTTTTTTTTTGCTTAATTTTTTTTTTAAATTGTTAAAAATAGTTTTTGCTTTTATTTTCTTTAGATGTTGTGGATAATTAGATCTACACGCGCATATTGCTCTTTCTTTTTGTATTTTGCTCATTGACCTAGCGCCGAAAAAATTTTAGTAGCATTTTTTATGTGACAACATTGAGTGTATAAGAAAATAAAAAATAAAAAAATTGAAGTAAATGGCAACAAAATCAAATTAATCAGAATAATACATGCCCATAATATTTTTAGTCATAATTATTAATGTTATTCTATGTGAAAACCTAGCAATAATCTCAATCACACCGCATTTTTTCTATTGTAGACAAATTTATTGTTAAGTTTTCTAAATAACTAACTTTATTACAAAAGACTTGAATTGGTTGGTTACAGTAATATTGGTGAATGCATATATCTATGCCTGTTTTCATTATCTCCAAGAGGATGACACTGGCGTTGAGGATTTGATTCACCAAAAAATATAGCACAAAAAGATAATTCAAATCGCATTTGATGTCAAGTAAAAAAATATGATTAACCACATTTTTTTTCAAAAAACTGATTACTAATCACGCTTCAACATAATTTAGGAATATAAGTTTATCCATACACCATTTATTTAATTTTAAATAAATAATAATAACAAAAGGGTTGAAAAGCTAAAAATTCGGGTTCATATGATGCAATACAATATGCAAACACAAATAACAATAATGCTACAAACCCAAGAAAAACAAATCTATAGATCACAATCATTCTAGATAAAATTTTGTCATAGCATTTCTGCATAAATAAACCATAGACAAAAATAGCCAGCATGTACATGCCAATTCGATATGGCCAACCTTCAATGAAAATAATGAAAAATGCTTCATATGACCAGCGTCATAATGCCATATACATTCTACTTAATCGGAGACCTCTGCAATCCATGTATGGGGCAAATACTGCAGAAAAATACAAGTTTACAGCTTCAAGTGTCATAATTATAAAGATTCAGAGACCAATCAACCTGATAAAAGTAACCACACTACTGGATTGGATCAAAACTTCGACCAAATTTATCAACCCCAATTTTCTGAACAAACATAACAATCAAGATTAGAGAGCCCAAACAACAAAGGATCATACTTACCGCTGATGATATTGCACTTGTGAAATAACTAGTGATGCAAAACCTAATTCATTGCCATCAGCAGTAGGGAGCAAGGGCAGCTAGAAATGCCCACATGATGTCATAATCATGTGGATGCTGTTGCTAAGGGCGGGAATTTCCATAGACATTTGCACAACAATAGAGCATTAATAAAAGTCGAAATCCGGAACCAATATTTCCTAGCCAAATATTGTAACTTCTAAAATGATACCAAAGCATAGTTTCCACTTTCCCCCACCAAGAACATGGCACAAACACACTTAGCTTGGGGTAAACCAAAGGGCAGAAAAGAGAAAACATAGACGCTAATAGAGAGTTTGATTTTAAACATGGTTACGCGAATGCACAAGTTCTGGAATCTGATGTGCTTTGCAACTAACCCCAGGAATTTTAGTTTCGTCTCACTCCTTCCTCGTAAGGAGAAACAACCTCTTATCAACCTTAAATTTACCCATATAAGATGGATTCCCCTCAGCATAAGTTGAAGTCCACCAAAAGAAATATATATCATCCTGAAGCCAAACACCAAAACTTAATTAATAGACTGATGAGAATGAATAGAGCACAATGTATAGGTTATCAACCCAGGAAAAAAAAAAAAAAAAGACTTCTAATATAAGCCCATAATTTTTAAAGCAACACATATAATGATGGTTGCATTATCAACCATGAGATCTTTAAAAATGTTTTCTAAGCCAACAAGAGCAAGTTGGCTATCATAAGATTCATAACTTTCCCACTCAAATTGGTCCGCTATTTTTTTAAGCTACTGGCACTAGATATACAATAATTTGCAACGACAGTATTAAATGACCCAACATTCACAAAACACAATTAATAAAATGTTTTAAAACTTTTGCATATACATACACTTTAACATCAGGTCCTGAGGACTCATCCTCAGATATCATGTATAACAGCCCATGCATAACATATTCAAATTTGTCAGCAAGTGATTTTGCCGCACCCTGAAATTGGAGAACAGTAAATTTATTAATGATTTTAGGCTTTCAATACGAAAGAATTACAAAAAGGAAGAGAAAACATGTACAGACACAAAACTCTAAACACGTCACAGAAGCATGTTCCTCATTTCATATTTATTTGAATGTAGTGCTGACGTATCATTGTGATCATTTTGTGAGTGCGCGTGTGTAGTTTCTAAGTATATATCATATTTTGATCATTTGACCACATATGTAATGTTAAATTTCCAAAAAATAATAAAAACTGAAGAAAAATATATCTGAAGAGACTCTGCTGTCACCAAGCAAGAATCAAATCTTGTGGTCAAAATTACTGCACTAAAATCAGCATCTGTCACCAAGCAAGATTTCTCCTATGACATCTCTCAGTCCCTTGCACAACAAAGATATGACGAGGGAGGGACTACGCATCAGAGGGTGGGCTACTTCTACAAAAATCTGATGATTGATTTAAGAAAAGTAGTCTAGGAATCAATTGATTCAATCCAATAAGCATGGTTGACTATTATAGAAAAGTCATTCTACTGTCAAGAGTTGGAACTCAATTTTCAAAAGAGAATCGAAATTAAAGCAAAATCCAATGTCAAATCTGAAAATAAAAGTAACAAATATAACTTCACAAACGGTATAAGGTGCAAGTTGGTAACGTCTTCCATTGAAAGGCTACTATAGACTGCAATGGTAATTACATTACCTTGACAGCTGTTCCGCTTACATTTAGACTTGGAGATAATGCCATCCTAAACTTCTCCCCAACATTAATAGGATACAGTTCTGTATTCACATCTAGCAGCAGCTGCATATCATAATCCTCACTCTCTGCTTGAATGCGAGAAACTGTAGACACACATTTATGCAGTCATTAACTTGAAGCAGTATCAAGAATCTGGAATAGGAACACAGAGATGTAAAATATCCAACTATCACGCTAAATCTATTCAAACATTACTCATAGCCACTTAGATAAGAGTTGGCAAAATGAAATCATGGAAAAAATATTTGAAATGTAGATAAACAACCTAAAAGCTCACTTTACGAAGCTCGGAAATGTTGGCAGATATCCACAAAGTGATGAAAAAGAGAATTATTTAATATTTTGTCGCTATGCCTCACCAATGACAACCTTCCAAAAGAAGCCACAATGAAAACTACACCTTAACTCCGCTGCCTTCACTTATCAGTTGTGTTTAAAGTACACAACTGAACGAATGTGCACCACCAACAAAGTAAAGGCAACAGTCAATGGCAAATTCCTTCTGACACTACATTGCACTTGATGCAGGCTCAAACATGCTTGCTGTTGCACTCATGCAAGCATGACTGAGAATGACTTGGCCAAATAGGTATACTAAAACTAGGTCTAGGAGGACCTCACATTTTATCTCTCCCATTCGATGTAGAAGAATATACTTTTGGTGCACTACTTAATACTTTTTACATCAGAAAACAACAGCCTTGCAAGAATCTGGCACACTTCCAGGTGTCATTTTCCAACAAGTAACCAATACTTTATTCTTTATAAAATGTGAGTTTAAATGGAGCTGCCACATCAAGTATAATGAGAATTTCAATTGCATTGCACCTTAGTGCATGCAGCAGTACAATTACAGATTCAAGAAGGCAATATATTCAGAGCAGAGCAGATTCGATTAAAACCCACTCCCACACATAACCTGAATTGGGTCTCACCTTTCCCGTCCCAACTTTTGAGGAAATGTCCCATCCACAGGCCATGTTCAGTCCACCAGAACAATGCAAATCTGGCAGCATTGCCGGGGGCATGGGACTTGCCAAGTGAACCATCAGACTGCCACCCCAAAAATGCTGCCATCTTTTCTACTAATAGTATCCTTCAAGTGCTTAAAATGATATTATACATGTAGGCAAGTTCAAAATTGTGAAGTCCCATAACAAGGCCCATAATGACCTAAACTGATGAGCTAATGAACTAGGTCATCCTTAGAAGCAGGAAACTCCTACAAAGGCTTCGCTCCTAGCTCCTTAAACTCTTCTATCTCTGAATTGCTCACCCTTCAAAGAAGGGGGAGGGATGCAGGGCACCATCTCCAAAAGTTGCCGACTTTTGTACCAGCATCTTTGGTGATTTGTGAACAGTTTTTTGATCCTTTCAAGAGCATTTTTTTTATATGTAATTAAAAATATATCTTGTCAAGATCTTTAGAACATCATGTTGACTTGTTTACAAATACCTTCTTTCAAGGAACAGATCAATATAATGCGGAACCAGCCCTTTTCAAGTCAAAGCATTTTGCACTAATGAATTTTTTATATATAAGTTTTGCAGTAAAGAAATTACAGTTAACATCCAACACAAGGCCCACAGCACAGAGATATAGATGGACGGTGTTTTCAACATAGACTGCAAGCGTTATTTAAGCAATCAACAAGTAACAACAAGAATCTAGATGAAACCATTAAAAATGCATATCCATAAACATACCTTTGTCAAATTTTTTACCAATCTGGATCTAATCGTTCAACCTTAATAATGTCATCAAAATAAATACCAGCCATCTCGATGGCAACCTTGTCTCTTGAAAGGAAATATATACGTAAAACAAAATATAATAGAAAAAAAAGGGGTGAAAAAAAAGAGGAGAGTTAGATGGAGGGTGCAATTAAAATCATCAAATCATGAATAGAAATCTTTCGAATGGTTTATAAAAACGGTAGAGCAGGGAAAATAAAACCCCAATTGAACCGTGATGCTATAATTACCTCATAAAATATATTTTGAAAATTTACATAAATAGTTAAAAATATAGGTATTAGGAAAATAAAAATAAAAACCTAAACTTTCTTAAATATTTCTTCTATTGCTTTTCTTAATTTTAAAATTAAAAATAAAAATCTTAAATGCACAAAATAATAAATTAACATAAATTCTACACATAATCAACTACAAAATGCAGGTGGTCTCAACCAAATTTCATACACTATAATGGAAATATAAGCTATATCAATGCACAAACCATAACAATCAAACACAAATTCTAAAGTAACTACATAAATTATCAAATAAATGAAGTAAATTAAGTAAAAAACTAAGAATAGAAAAAAGTGAGTGAAAGGGACAAATTGTGAAAGGGACAAATTGATTAAGATTGTGTTTGATTTATGGAATTGAGGACAGATTTTATACACATTTTTTTCTTTTTAAATCTCTCTCCAAATTTATGAACCAAACACAGTCTAAAATAATAATTTAAAAAAAAAAAAACTGCACTGCTTTAGTGTTTTTTTTTTTTTTTTTTGGTTCTTTAGATTGAGTACTGCTTAGCAATGGCAACAGGGCGAGCTCCCCGTCCCTGATCCCCAAAGGCATAAAAGTTCCCGCCCCCGATCCCCGGCGGTGAACCCATCACACCACCCCCCCACCCCCCCCCCCCCCCCGGCGGGCCCCCTAATGGGGATCGGGTTTCCCCGACCCCGAAAAATCCCCAATTTTTTTTTTTTTTGAAACAACACCCACACCACAAAAAAACTTGAAGACCAAGTTCATCAATAAGCATCTCTCAAAGAAATTTCATTCATTCATGTAAATAGTAGCTTATCATTCGTCATTTCATCTTAAAAAAGAAATTTCTTGCTCATGATCATCTCTGGCTTAGCAGGTTTCAACCAAGTCCAACCAAGTGGTTTAAAACCGTCATCCAACAAACTCCATTATCCTGTAACTGAATCTTTTTTTTTTTTTTGTTTGGTAGAGAAATATCTAAGGGGTGTATTTAGAAGCTCCCTGCAATTCACTTCATGCATAAACAAATTTCAGTTGTTCAATTAAAAATTCCCAAACCTCCTCTCACAAATTCCAAGCATTCTCAAACATGTCACTACCTACAAATCTATTCACTTGCAATCTAATTAACCATGGGAAATTTGCAGCCCACTGCCCACAAGTATTCTTCTATTTGCATAAGTGATCAAAAACAAAACTTGTAGATTCTAGTCATATAACCATACTCAGTGCTATCAAATCACCAATGGTTATAAATCTCTATCTTTGCATTGTTCACACACCAAATAAATAAATAAATGCTGGAGTATTACTCAGGAAAGCTCCACACACCAGAGAGTCTCTATTACACTATTCCCTACAACACCATTGGGGCCAATTTGAATTAAATATCAAATCATATTGTATAAGTCCCTGTAGTTGCTAATTCTTTTTTCAATATAAAACACACTACCATCAATATAAAAGTAAACTTTGATATCAAGGATGCTTATATATTCATTCATACTCTTCATCATCCAATTGCAAACACAATCTATGTTTCTGTACAAAAATAAATCCCCTTTCATACTCTTCATACTTTTCATTAAGACATTTTATCAAACTGGTAGTAGGCTAGAAAATAAATCCCCTTTCCTTGTCTCTGTTTCTGTACAAAAATGATTTCTATGCCTTCATTGAAATTTTCAAAAAAAATAAAATAAATAACAAAAATTGTAGTTTCTGATGATAATAATAAACCCACCCAAAAAAAAAAGTGGAACAAAACCTATGATTCGATTATGGTTCATTATTGGGCAAAGTTTTTCAACAAACAGTTGTTGGGCATGTATTGCAATCATTGAAAATTTGAAGCAACAGATAATTAGAAGAAGTTGTGCCCAGCACAGGGTTGCTCTCAGCCAGGCATTTCATCGAACAACAAAAAAACAAATTACAAATATGGACAATTCATGCTTTTGCGAAGCGAAAATGTGATCGATCAGAATGAAAACAAGGCAATCGAAGAGTTGATAGAGGAGAGAGGCAAATCATACCAGAGAGAGTCGATTGGGGGGTGAAAACTGATAAGAACTTTGGTTGGTCTTCGTACAGCTGTTTACGAAGGCGACGATTTGAAATTTGGTTCGGCTTCGTACAGCGGTTTGAGAGAGGGAGAGCCGGTGAGGGAGGAGCGACGTCGGCGGTGAGGGAGGAGTGAGCGACGGCAGCAGCCGTTTTTTTTTTTTTTTTTTTTTTTACTGAATTTTTAAAATATTTTAAGTAATTTTTAAAATTTTTAGACAGGTATATTTTTTGTGAATTTAAAAAAAAAAAAAAATTCACTAAACACTAAAAATATAAATTAAAAAAAAAAACAAAAATTCAGTATATTTTTTATATTTTTACTTTTTAGATATATCTAAGTAAGGTATATCTAAAAAAGTTAAAAAAATATATTTAAAATTTTAAAAATATTCACTAAAAACATGAAAAATAAAAAATTTAATTTTCAAAAAATTTAATTTAAAAAATTAAAATCAAACACATAATTCAAAAAACTAAAACCAATAATTCAAATTTATTTTTCAAAACCTAAAACTCAAAACCCAAGACCAAGGTTTTGAAAACTCTTTTTGAAATCTAGATTTCAAACCCCATGAACAATATTTTTAAACTGCATGAATTTTATTTTATTTTTTATATTTATTATTATTCAATAATTCTATAAATAAAGAATTTATAAATGTGAAACGATTTAAATATAGGTAACTCGAGTATATATAAAATCAAAAAAAAAATGTGTTAAAATTTTTAAAATGTTCATAAAAAATAATAAATACAGAGTAAAATTCTGTCATATAAATTAAATTATATTTATTTAAAAAGTATAGTTATGTATATGAAGAAAGTAAACAAATTTGTCATTAGACAAAAAAAAAATAAAAATAAATAAATAAATACAAGACCCACAAAAACTCAAGATTAAGTTTTGACAATTCATAACCAAATAATTTCTGAATTCAATTTTCTAAAAACTCTTTTGAAAACTAATTACTCTGTTTGGTTTTGATTTTCAAAATTCACTTTTCAGAAAATTCTACTTTTTTATTTTTCGCATTTTCTTTTTGTTTTCACCAAATTTTTTTTTTAATATTTTAAGCTTTTTTTTTTTAAAAAAAATTTAGACACCTAACATAAATATACTTAAAAAGTATAATATTTATGAAAAAAATCTTAAAAAAATTCACTAAATACCAAAAATACAAAAAAAATAAAATAAAATACAAAAGTTAGTATATTTTTCATTTTTTTTGTATTTATTAATTTTTTAAAATATTTTACTTTTTAGATACATCTAAGTAAGGTGTATCTAAAAAAGTTTTTAAAAAAAATTGCTTAAAATTTTTAAAATATTCACTAAAAATAAAAAACACGAAAAATAAAAAACTCAATTATCAGAAAATTGAATTCAAAAAATTGAAAACAAATACACTAAATGCCTCTTTTGGAAAGTAACTTATAAGCTATCTTTTTAACTTATTGGAGTCGCACTATCTTTTTACTTTTGCATGTCCTTTTGTAATAAGTAAAAAATATAACTTATTTGGCCCTTTCCAAAAACAACTTTAATTTAAAAACTTAATCCAAGGGGGTGTAGCACTTTGGTAAGACTTTAGGGTATAAGTCCTGAAGTCTCAAGTTCCGCTCTTTTTGAGTCAGTCTCCCGAGCAACAGTACATATAGTTGAGTTGGTAGGATGAACCTTTTAGGCATGGCGAATTGTACCCAGTGTCGGGAATGTGGGTTCGAATTCTCATTTGTGAGTGAATCGGTGACTTACTGCTACATGGTTGAGTGGTCCTGCCAAGCAACCACCTAAGGGTGACCTCTAGGTTCTCGGCTCCTTATAGGGTTTAATCCCAAATATTACTCCTATATAGTTAGGCCTTTTAACCTAAATTTAAAAATTCATAATCAAATAGGTTTTGAATTTTCAAAATTTTTTTAAAAACTAATTTTAAAAATTAATTTCAAAACTAAACCAATTTTGAAAATATATAGAGTGCTTTCAAAATCGGTTATGTTGAACCGTAACTGGTTTGATCAATTCACCACTGGTTCGCGAGTTGTTTTTTTGTGTTTTTTTGTTCTTTTTTAGTTTTTTATGGAGGCTCTGTTTGTTTTGACATGTTGCATAAAAAAATATATATTTTTCTTGTAAATTAATTTTATATTAAAAAATATTTTTACTTTTTGTATGTAGAGGGTCTGGAAAGGTCATCGGAAAATTCGAATGTCACTGGAAAAGTCGTTGAAAACTTCGAATGTCTGCCAGAAAATTCAAAGGCTCATCGGAAAATTCGAAGATTCTTGAAGATTGCTGAAAAATCTGAATTCTCTAGAAATGATGAAAGAAGCTTAGATTCTTCAACGGTTACAACTAGAAACACAACAACAAAAAGATAATGGAGATAAGAGATTGAGTGAAGAAGAAGGCAAAGTAGTTAGAGAGAGAATAATGGCAAAACTCTCCCATGGATCTCCCACTTTCACTCTCAAGGTAGATAATAGAAGGGAAATTAATTCTCTTCCAATAATTGTTTCTCCAAAATCAACTCCCTTGTAAAGCTATGTTGGGTGCTATTTATAGGCATCTCTTGATGTAGGATAGAACCCATGTGCAAGGCATATGGGGAATATTCCCTTTAACCACTTTGTTCGAGGAGGTAACCTCTCCAAGGATGAGAAAAAAATTCCGAAGAGGAGATCAACCTCTCAGCGAACCTTTCTTCCTAACATGCCTAACCTATGATTCCCAATCATCCCAAAGGGTCAGGAGTAATCCCAAAAGACACACTGCCATAGAAGGATTAGGGGTAGTTCAAGAGAATACCCTGCCGCAAATATTGTTGAGTCTCAGGGATCCCCTAGATTGTGCTACATTGATCCGAGTATAGGCCAGTTTAACCGAAGAGTGAATTTATCTCCACACACCGTCCTTGGGATTGTGTCCTTTGTTCGAACTCCGTTACGCTCATGTTTTGATGTGTCGATCTCAGAAAGCTCCAAGTTTGCAATTGTTCTTGAACTCATTAACGAAAAGATTTCTATATTGCGATCGAATCCATTTGAAGCCAAATGCTTCGAATCTCTAGGTTCGTAGATTCAAACCTTTTCTAGTCCGAACTCAAATAGGTCTCTAGGTTCGTGGATCCAAACCCTTTCGAGACAAAGCAAATACCTCAAAAAATGGATCTCCTCCGAGGGTTTCGTCTCTTCTTGAAGCAACGGTTAATCATCTCGGATGCTCGTATGATCTAGGTCTCCTCGAATAGGCTTGTTGGAATTTTCTTGGAGATATAATCTTGTTGGACCTCTTCGCTCCAATTGGTTGGCTTTCTTGTGAGTCCATTTAATAGAATTCATTTGAGCCCATTTTGCAATAATTTCTCCAGACCTATTAATTTTGGGCTTTCCGATTGGACTCAATTAATTTAATGGGCTTGAGCTAACCCTTCTTACACTTTTGTTTTTGGCATTTGATTGATACTTGAAACAAAATATTTTATTGCCTAAAAGATAAGTTTTGATTCAATAAGAGGCCATTTATGATATTTTAATAAGTTAAGATACTTACTTGAAAATGCTAAATGTGTTGAAAAGGTAGTCAATGATGACTTACGAAAACAAAAATATTTTCCTTAAATATATTTTACTTACTTTTTGTTCAACCAAATAGAGAAAAATGAGCAAAATGTTTTTGACAAAATTATTTTACGTCAAAACAAATGGAGCTAGTTGTTTTTGGATAATTTATACTTTGCCCCTTTTATATTTGGCCATTTTCTCACTTTGGCTCTTAAAATTTATTTTTTTTCACTTTGACCCTTCGTGTTTCAAGTTTATCCTAATTTACTTTTAAAATTAATTTTTCTTCAAAATTAAACAAAAAATGTCACGTTAACTATCATGTAACACAAAAAATATATTATTATATTAAGATTTGGGTTTATGTCAGATGTGTAATTATATATAATAATAAAAAAATTATGGCACGTGGTTGTCAATATAACATTTTCTATCTAATTTTGAATAGAAATTAGTTTTAGGGAGTAAATTGAGAAAAATTTGAAACATGAAAGGTCAAAGTGGAAAAAAATAAACTTTAAAAGTCAAAGTGAGAAAATGACTAAACATGAATGGGGCAAACTATAATTTATCTATATTTTTTTGAATGATTTTTTAATTATATATATATATATATATGAATGACTAGTGTATATAATTTGATTTCAGTATTTTAAAAATTTTTGAACTGTTTTAATGACTTTTATTTTTTTAAACCAAAAAATCACATTTCTTTTGTTTTCAAGGTTATATCCAAATAGATTAATCTATTTGCACATCTTCAATACTCTCAGTACACACCATCGCTCAATTTTTTTAATTATAATTTTGTCCCACAATCAAATTACTTTTTTGGACAATTTTCTAAACCCTAATTTCTCTAGTCTATGTCCATGACGAAAAAAATAAATCAATTTGACAATCATACTAACAAAAAGAGTGGTGTCACATCTCTAAATTTTGCCCCCTTCCCCCACAAACACCCCCCCCCCCAAAAAAAAAAAAAAAAAAAAAAAAAAAAAAAAAAAAAAATAATGACCCTCAACGACATGGTCCACTCCCATGTAAAGTGGTTTCACACTTCTTTCTCTCTCATCTTTAGCCTCTCCAATTTCACATCATTTCACTTTAAATAAATAGATATCAATTAAGATTTTAAAATAGACTATTTATTTTTGTAAGACAAATCTAATAAGAATTATATTATTGTGATTATCAAATTAATGTAATTATTTTTTGAACGATGACCACTAAAATGACTCTGGTTATAACTTAAGTGGTCCTGAAAAAAAATCCCCATAACACTTGTACTCTTTAAGTTACTGGAACGTGTTTTATTTTGTTATTATTTTATTATTTTGTTGTTTGGATCTTTTGGGTGGTGTATTATTGTGTTGGTTGAGCATAAATTTGATTTAGACTTTGATTGGATTGTTCTTGCTACTCAAAAAATAATTTGGAGGGGGTGAATTATGTTTCTACAAATTAAAACTAATAATCACCCAATAAAAATTACCAACTAATACAACAATTAGAACAGTAGGTATAGCAGATAATTATCACAATAATATCAGATAAATACAACAGTGCAAGCAAATTAAAGAGATGAGCGAAGATAATGCAAACAAGATTTATAGTGGTTCGGCTTCAACCAAGCCTACGTCCATTCTTCAAGTTTCACTTGAGATTTTTCCATTATGCTTCTAACTTCACAGGGGTGCTAGCAAACTCATGTACATGGAACTCTACAATATTAAATAGGAGTATAATATTCACTTTATATAAGTGAAACAACTTACTTTTTCTTTCTTCTCCTGATGTGGGATTATAAAATAAATCATATCATAAACTAATTAGAGTTTTCATTTTAAAATTTAAGCTGTCTTGAACTAAACTATGCACAACACTGCAATATTAAATGAGAGCATAATATTTACTTTATATAAGTGAAACAATTTACTTTATTTTTTTCCTTCTCCCAATGTGGAATTATAAAATAAATCATATCATAGACTAATATAGTTTTTATTTTAAAATTTAAACTGTCTTGAATTGAACTATGCAGAACACTACAATATTAAATGAGAGTATAAGATTTATTTTATATAACTGAAACGACTCACTTTTTCTTTCTTCTCTCGATGTGGGATTATAAAAAAAAAAATCATAAATTAATTGGAGTTTTACTTTTATATGGTTAAATAGAAGCTAACCAATGAAATTTTTTTAATTGTTTAAAATTAAGAAAATCAGTATGAGAAATCTTTGTTAAACCAGCGAATCAGTCAAATCGAAAATGATTCATCCTAATTGGTTAGGTCAAATAATCAACCAACTTATACAAAAATTAATTAATTAAAATTTTTAAATGTTATTTTAATTTTAAAATTTAAATTGTCTTGAATTGAAATATATACAATACTACAATATTAAAGTTTACTTTATATAAGTGAAACAACTTACTTTTTTCTTCTTTTTTTATATGGGATTATAAGCGGAAAGTTGATTTCTAATCAAGCAATTTTAGTTGTTCAATTTTTAATCAAATCAATTTTTACTTTATTTTAAATCAAACAAATCAATATATTTTGATAAAATCGCTAAAATCGTGTTTAAATCAACGAATCAGTCAAATTAAACATGATTCAACCTAATCAGCTAGGTCAAAAGGCCAACCAGCTTACACAAAAATTAATTAATTAAAATTTTTAAATTTTTTTTTTTAAAATCTAAACTATATTGAATTGAAACATGCACAATATTACAATATTAATGTGGAGTATAAGATTCAGTTTATGGGAGTAAAATAACTCACTTTTTCTTTCTTCTCCCGATGTGGGATTATCAAATAAATCATGGACTAGTTAGAATTTTATTTTTATATGGTTAAAAGGAAGCTAGCCAATATAAATTTTTTTAATTGTTTAAAATTTAGAAAATCAAGAAAATTAGTATGAACGAATCATTCAAATCAAACATGATTAAATCTAATCGGCTATGTCAAAAGGCCAACCAGTTTACACAAAAATTAATTAATTAAAACTTTTAATTTTTTTTTTAAATTTAAACTATATTAAATTGAAACATGAATAATATTACAATATTAATGTGGAGTATAAGATTCACTTTATATGAGTAAAATAACTCACTTTTTCTTTCTTCTCCCAATGTGAGATTATCAAATAAATCATAAATTAGTTGGAATTTTATTTTTATATGGTTAAATGGAAGCTAGCCAATAGAAATTTTTTTAATTGTTTAAAGTTTAGAAAATCAAGAAAATTAGTTTGAGATTTGAAACACTCACAAGGTTGCTCAATAAAAACCCTCTTTTGCTTATATAATATACTAGTGGTAAGCCCGTGCTATGCACAGGATGTGAAAAAAATTAATAATATAATTTTTATATAAATAATATAAATAGTTAGACTTTTGTATGCAAATTAAAAACTGAAAAATATTGAAGCTCACAATTGGACTTGTTTGGAAATTAATTTTTTTAATAATTTTTTAATTTTTTACAAAAAAATCACATAAAAGGTAGAGATAATCAATTGACAACTTGTAGTGACTTTTTCACAAAAAATACTCTTTCCAAACATGACTCACAATTTTACTATAATGGCATACACTTTATGTGTCAATTTTAAGTTCTCAACCGTGTAACTTCCTTCCCCCTTGCTAGAGTAACAAACTTTGGTAAGTTCAACCATAGCAACTTGAGCCCAACTCAAAATTTTTAGGGATTGAGAAACATATTTTTTAATTTGGTGAGGGTTTCAACAACTTATGATTGTTGTTGTTGTTGTTTTTTTTTTAGATTGGATAAACCAAAGAGCAATCTGTGATTGAAAACACCTTTTTATTTAATATAGATTTAGATAAATATAGATTATGTGAATATTAAGGTATGTTTATTTATGAAAGATTATTCAAAGTCGGTCAAGCCATATCATGGGTCATGTTTTAACTCTAACCCTACACCTGATCAAGAAAAATTGATTGATCTATTAGTAAAAATATTTTATAATAATCAATTTAAATTGACTAATATCTATTATATAAATACAATGGACCATAAAAATTTATCCCGACAGTAGGTGTATAATATAGTTTTAAAGTAAGTGAAATGTGAGTCGCACTCACAGTAGATGTAGATCATTGGTTTTATTTTTTGAATAATTTATTTGGTAAATTTTATGGATTTGTTTGTTTTATTATACAACTTATTCAAGTGAAATTTTATATCAATTTTTAAAAATATTTGTAATTATTAATTTTGAAGTTTGTACTTAAAAATTTTAGACTTTTTTATTTTTACAATAAGATGATGACATGTGTACTTGAAATTTTTTACCATTTGATCAATTATGATTTAAAGCCAAAAAATAATTTAAAATTATATTTGATTCAAGTTTTCTTTGGACTTTTTTTAAATTTAAAATTAAATATAGCTTAGACATGGCTAAAAAAAAATTACCATCTAACCAAAAAGATATAGCTAAAATTATTTTTTGACATTTTATATACATTTTTTTTTTTAATTTGAATTTGAAAATCAGATATGGTTAGATAAGTCAAAAGCCTTAAATTATATATATATTTTTTAGTTTCAAATATTTAAAAAATGAATAATGTTTTGGAAAAATATATTTTTATAATTTTAAATTATATAATACTAAAATTAAATTTAGAATTTCCTTTTAAGGATTTTCAAATATCAAATTAGATGTGGCTTACATATGGTTAAATTTATTTATTTGACTTTCTGTAAATAAATATATATATATGTTTTTTAAATTTAAAATTATAGATATGATTAAATCTATCAATAATTTTATATCGTTTGTATTCTTTAACTTTTAAAATTAAAAATTTTATATTAATGCTTTGAAATTCCTAAAGCCTCTTAAATCAAAAGTTTCTTTTGCTCAGAAACACACTAATTTTATGTCACTTGTATACTCTACGCCTAAGAAACACACTAATTAATAAATTAAATAGTTATTGAATAGAATTGAAAAGAAAATTATGAAAAATATAATTATTGATTTTTAAAGATTACATATATAAAATCAATAAATGATACAATTCTTTTTATTTTATTTTTTTTTATAATCTATTTGATAGACCTATAATCAGCCACAAACTCTAACTTTTTAATAATATATGGCACATTCACGTATTATATGACTTAAAAATAACAAACATGCAAAAAATCTTACACCTACTCTTAGCATCGAGGCCAACAGTTATTTGTAGTTATCTTAGAATTTGAAGGAGGCATCCATGGTTATTTTCACCAAAAATGATAGAGACCACTAATTTTGGAGTTCTAAAAAGATCACTAATGACATGACACTCAATAAAAAAATAAAAAAAATACAACACTAAGGCCAAAACATCAAATCATTCATGGTGGAGCTCACTGTCACATCATTAGTGGTAGCACTAGTGCTCTTACTCATTTTCCTATTTTCACATATGGGCCTAATCTATTGTTGTTCTATTGTTAACAGAAGCCCGACGGACATGAAGATTAAGCTTGAATGAAAGGCAAAAACAACAAAAAGAAAAAAATGTTTAAACACCAAATGAAATCTTAATAATCACCATTTGAGAGAGAGAGAGAGAGAGAGAGGTGTAAAGAATATTTATTCTTGTAGAAATTAAAATTTTATGTGGAAGTAGTGAAATATAAGCTTTTTGTTTTTGTTTTGTTTTGTTTTGTTTTTTTTTTTTTGAGAAAGGGATTTAGTAATTCCTATTGAAAGAAAGATTAATTAGCTAGGTAAAATATATAGTATATTTTTATTATGGAAAGCAACTCCTTAAAGTAAGTGTGTTTTGTTAGTTATAAAATTTTGAAATTTAAATTCCTAAACCATAGGTGAATTCAATAATTTTTGTTGACTATAATTTTAAATTTTAAATTTTAAACTTTAATTTTAATTTTTAGTAGCCAATGATATTTTTCTCTTTTTAAAAAATAACAAAAAATCAACATAATTGGATTGGAGTTTTGAAGCTCCTAAAGCTCTCAAAGTTAAAAATCCCATTTTACTTATAATATATATATATATATATAGATAGATAGATAGATAGGGGTGCATATGGTATACCCCTTTCAAGGGGTGTATCTATTAGCATTTCCCTAGATAGGCCGAGGGATTGATTGTGTAGGTGCCAGTTGCAATAGTAGAAGAGATGTTCACTCTTTGAATCTCTCTCAGGACACTTTAGCTTCTTACATCTTTAATTTCGTGTTTTTAATGACATTTTTCTTCATTGATCAAAAAAAATAAATAAAAAATGATAAATAGATAGATGTATTTTCACTCATAATAGAAATTGCTTGTTCTCTTTTAGAATGTGTTCATAATAATTTATGAATTATTACATTTTCTTATGTCAGTTTTGATAATTGTTGTGTACAATATTTTTTATTCATCTAAAATAAATTGTGGTTACAAATAAATTGGTGGCGAAATAAGAGCAATAGGTCAATTGCATAAGAGTAATTGATTTTGATTAGTATTAAATTGTGTTATGAGTGCCTTCTAAGAGTAATTCAATATATATATATATTATAACTTCAACATACACTAAAAATAAAAATAAAGTGTATTATACCTTGACCCTTCCATGTGCCAACATAGTTGGAAAGTTCAAAGAATTCTTGAGAAAAGTTGTCCACTGTGCATATGAAAAAAATATTATCCAGTAGAATACATATTCTAATGACAGTTGTCCAATCTCTCATACTCACAATCAAAGCATATACAATAACCCATAAACAAGAAAAGTATTTGATACTAATAAATATAAATAAGGACGGGGATATTTTTACACTTCCACACTTTTGCACTTTTATTAATAATTTGTTACTAAATTTTGTTTCGTATATAGTGTATTTTCTATACGCATAAAAGTGCAAAAAATACAAAAAATAAAAAATAAATTAAATAGAAATTTCATGTAAAATATATAAAAATAATGTGACAGTTACATTATTAAAAATAAAAATTACATTGATAGACCTTTGTTTTAAAATGATATGTCCCATCGCATCATTCTGATTATAAAATTTGTATGTATTTTCCGTTTTCACACCACTGATATTATCAAAAATGATTTTGGATAAATTACACTTACAATTTCTGTAGCTTAACTTAAATTTCGCTTCAGTTTCTATTGTTTTAATTTGACTAATTTAATATCTTCCAATGTTAAAATTAAAGGTTAATTATAATTTTTATCCCTATAGTTTGATCCAAATTTCACTTTAGTCTTTATAATTTCAAATTGAACAATTTGGTCATTACATTTTAAGCGTAATTTGAATTTAGTTTTTAAATTCAAATTAGAGCTTAAAATTAACAATTTCAAGACATTTGTTAATTTTCTAACATGTACATATAGACAAAATTAACAGAAATTTGGATAGAATGACTACATTAAAACTAGACTTCAACTGTAGGCATCAAATTGTTCAAATTAAAACTATAATGACTAAAATAAAATTTCAGTCAAAATATAAAGATAAAAAATGTAATTAATTCTAAAATTAACGATTTTGTACCATGTGTCAATATTTTCAGATATATATACACAGAAAAAAAGTTGATTATTTTGAGAAAAAAAGCAAATTGTTGAAATCAAAACAGTGCGAATCAAAACAAATTGTGGATAAAGTCTATAGTTGGGAAAGTGTAATTTCAGTTCTGATTGGTAGCTCGAAAATAATAGAGCTCGAATGGTCCGAGTCCAAAACGATGTTATTTTGGTTTATTATTATTATTATTAATATTTTTCCCGAAGATGAAGAAAAAGAAGAGACAAGAAAGAAAGAGAGAATGGGGAGTTGGGCATCATCATCAACAACATCTTCATCAGCACATCATCATTATCATCAATCAACAATATCTTCATCAACACATCATCATCATCAACAACAATATCTTCATCAATATCATCATCATCATCATCATCATCATCATCAACACATCATCATCATCAACATTTTTTTTTTCTTTTCTTTTTCCTTTATCTTCAGATCCAGATCCACTAGAGATCATCAACAACAACAACACACATCATCATCAACAACCAACAATCACCACATAAAAAAAAAATGTAAAAAAAAAAATTGTAGAATCTGAAACAGATGTAAGTTTTTGGGTTTTGTTTATTTTAAGAAGTTGAGACAAAACAAATTTTGTTTATTTTAAGAAGTTGGGGCAAACAAATTTAAAAAAAAGGAGCTTTGGAAGTTGAGCGCAGAGAAAGGGAAATGAACAAATCAATGAAAATGGAGGCTTCCACTCCGTCGATCTTCCTTCTCTTTCTCCTCCGCCATCACTGCCATCTCCATCTTTTCTCCTTCTTCTCTCTCTCTCCTCTTCTCTTCTCTCTTCTCTCTCTCTGTCTCTCGTCTCTTCTCTTCCCTTTGTCTCTGTCTGTATTCAAAAGCAAGAAAAAGGAAAAAAAAAAAAAAAAGAATACTCAAAACGACGTCGTTTTGAATATTCGAGTCACTTGTTGAGTCAACTTTTTCGAACTACGAAGTATTATTGGTGTAATTTATACAAATAGTATTTTTTTTAATGCTGTGTTTGTTTAAAAAATTTAAAAATTAATTTGAAAAGGGAAAAGAATAAAAATAAAATATATTTATATTTTACTTAATTATATATATATATTTTAAACTTCTTTTTAAACCTTCCGATCAAACAAAAGGTGAGAGTACAACATGCAAGAATCCTTATGACTTGCATTACACGTATGCACCGCTATAAATTATTCAGTCTCTTTCTCACACACAAACTCTGTCTCTCTCTCTCTCGGATCTACACTTGTCCAAATATCACCTTCATGCAGTCTGACAATTATTGAAATTATTTTTTTTTCACAACAAAGCTGACATTGGTCTGATCGGCCGACACTTCAGAAGCGGACGAACACACTGATACGCACACAGTGATTGCAATCATATAACTGGTAAGTTCCGAAAAGTTGTTTTCTCAATTTCATTATTATTATTATTATTTTCAATTGACAAAAATTACTTATAAATTGTTAAATTAGGTGTGGTTTGAGAATATGCTTTTTTTTTTTTTTAAATAATTTTTTAACTTTTTAATTAAAATATAATATAAAAAAAATTAATATATTTAGAATAAGTTTTTAGTTTTTTATGAAAAAATATAAAAAAAGTAGAGAGAAAAGAGAATTTTTGACTTTTTAGTATATGTTGTTGACTTTTGATTTTTTTAGTAACTTTTTGACTTTTTAGCTAAAATCACTACTTACCAAACCAGACCTTAGTATCTCAAAAAAGTTAAAAATTAATAATGAGCATTACTATAACATTTTTCATAAGAGTTATTTTTGATAAATTCTCTTTTTAAGAGTTTTATTCCATCAAATCCATATTCTTTTTGATTATTTCATTAGGTCCTATTTGAGGTAAGAAGACTAAAATATCCTAAATTTTTCCTGCTCCAATTAATGTTGATTGTCATTATATCTTCACTTCAAAAAAATGCATTACCTACACACCACTATTTAATGTTGATATATATTACACACAAAAAATTAAACATGGTTCTTTATTGATGACGTGAATGTAAATATTCACATCAGATGATCATCAACAAAAAAGGCCTTTGGTGACAGACTGATTTTGTCTCCAAACAACAAATTTTCGTCACTAAAGTGATCTGCAGCGAAAAAAATTTGTCACCACGTTGGTGGCTTATACGTCATCATTGAAAGTACCTAGTGACGAAAAATAGTTTCGTCGTCTATTTTTGATTTTTGGCAACGAAATGTTTCGTCGCTAAATGTTGAATTTTTCGTCCTTTATAACATCAATTTTCGTCGCCAAAACTAAATAATATTTTATTTTAATTGTTTTTCGCGATGAAATATTTTGTCACCAAATAGATTTTAGTGACGAAAGTTTTCCTCACCAATGATATGAATTAAGGTGACAAAAAAATTCGTCACTAAAATGAGCAGAAAAGAAATAGGTGGTGGTAGTAGTGATAGTAGTGGTGGAGTGACAACGGTAGTGGAGTAGTGGCTACAGTGGTTGTGGAGTAGTGGCGGTTGTGGCAATGGAAGTAAAGGAGAGGTGGTGGTTGAGTGGTGGCAGCAGTATCAGTGGTGGTAATGGATCTGTGGTGGCAGAGATAGTGGTGGTGTTGGAGTGGTGGCGATGATGGTAGAAAAATCCATTTAAACAAGTACTCATGTCTAACCCAAAGAGGGCTTTCCAAAATAGGAACTGATTTGGGCAAATAAAGAGGGCTTCTCACTTATAGCATGAAACTACGTCGTTTTGCATAATAAAACTATAGGAGACGAAATTATTTCCTCACGGAAAATTTTATACAATGGTGACGCAAATTTTCGTCTCTAAAATGGCGCCAAATATCCTGCGAAATTTTCCAAGGGCGGGAATTTTTTTTGCAACGAAAAATAAAATATAGAGACGAATAAAATTTTCGTCACCAATTGTTTTATTGATTTTAAGCATTTGGTGACGAAATTTGGTTTTTCTCTCTAAAAATACTACAATTGGAGACGAAATCTTACTTTTATCTCTAAAACATGTATATTTGGAGATAAATTTTTTTTCGTCATGCATTTTCGTCACCAAAGACTTTTTTTGTTGTAGTGACGTGAATGTAAATGTTCATATTAGATGACATTGCGATAAAGGTGACGTTAAGGGTTACATCAGCATTGCATCAAACTACACAACCACAAGCCTTAACTTGAAATGAATTATTGTCATTGTGTTGTCAAGTACATGATGTGAATATTCATGCTAAAACATACGAATGTAAACGTTCACATCACTACATTAGATAAGAGAGAATGTTTACATGTTGTGAATGTTCATATTACTACATGTTGTGAATAAGAATGTGTTGTCAATTAAAAATATAATGAATATTATTTTTAATGTGTTATCAATTAAAAATAAGAAGGTTCACATGTTGTGAACGTTCACATCACTACATTAGATGAGAGAGAATTTTTCGAAAAGGTGTTGTGAACGTTTACATCAGATGAGAGATAATTTTCACATTATTTTTAATGTGTTGTCAATTAAAAATATATTCACATTATATAATAATATAAAATAATAACATCAATGTTATTTAATTGATGTATGAAATTTCCTATACCTGAGTCCTTTCCCTTCTCTTTCCTCCCCCAACATTAAATATCAATATTAAATATAAGGGCATAAGAGTCTAACAAGATAGTGTAAATCAAGAAAAAGGACTTTATGGAATGAAACAATAAATACATGGGACTAAGTGAATTAAAAAATTCATTCATGGATTTCTTGGGTTAAAACACTTCTAAATGAAATTTATCAATAAAAATCTCATTTTTGATTATTAAATTATGTCTAGTATTCTATATAATCTGCTTATCACTCTAATCAATAGGAAACTATTTATTAAAATAACAAACCGTGTGTATTTAAAAATAAAACACGATTGGAAGATAAAATTCTAAAAATAATTTTCAAAATGTACCCTTTATTTTCCTAAAATCAGAAAAGAATTATTTCTGAAAATGAAGGAAGGAAAGAATTTTATTGTTCAAGTATAAAACTAGAACAAGAACACACACTGTAATTAACTGAAATAAAAAACAAACTTACAGATTATCGTTGTATAGAATTGTAGAAAAGAAAGACAGCCGAAGCGTGTCTTGGACACACTTTCCTTAAGATCGTTACGTTCTCACTACGATGCTCGAGTATAGATGACGCTGACCTTCTAGGCTGCAACGGCTAAATCCCAAAATTGTAGCACAACAATTTGAGCTTGGCGAACAGACTGAGCTGTATCTCTCTTACATAAAAAAATAGAAGGACAATATGCAGAAGAGTATGCACTGAGAAGAGAAGAAAACGAATGAGAGAATTTGTTAGAGAAGGTCTGAATTTATAGGCAAGATGGTGACTGTTCGGATGGGTTTGGAAGCCCTCCGAACAGGTGCAAATATGAAACTGCCAGAAAACTGCTAGAGTGAAGTGAGACGACCGGAGAAGGAAGGGATGCCAACGTTCGGATTTGAATTTCGAATTTGGCGCAAAAAGTTTGAATTATTTCCGTTAGGATTTCAAATTTTCCCGCAAATTTGAAAAAGGAAAAAAAAAAATTTCAAGCTAACCCTCACCCAACATGACTCGGCTGGGCTGGCCGGACAGACGGCGGCGCGCGTGCGTGTGGTGGTTTTTGAGCCAAGCCCACTTTGTCCATAACTCTCCTCCTTACAGAGCTTGAGGTGCCTCTTGGGGCCCAACCCAAGTATGTCCACCTAGAGCTTATATATTGACACAAACTCTCTTCAAGTGTCAATGTGGGACAATCAATTTAAGGAAACCCACATTTGACTCTTGAACTTCCCATTTCATGAACCTAAAAATGATGTCAACTTCCCATTCACTCATAAATGGTTTTGACGAACTGTCTTCACCGTGTGATTTGCTATGCGGCAAGGAACACATCACCTCTTTGGACCCACCTCAAAAGACGTATGGGCCCCACTCAAATTTGGGCTGAAAGATGGCCTAAAATAAGCCTATCCACACCATAATTTCTAACAATCCCCCACATGAATGGAGTTGACGGAAATGGACATGCAACAATATGCAAAAAATACAAGAGAGTACATTAAGGAGATACCTTGCTTCGGGATAGGTAGCGTTTGGTTTTGAACCTCTCCTAGTGAAAACCTATTGGACTTACTAGTTGTCCAGTGGACGCAATGCCTTAAACTATTCAACCGTTGGTGTAAGCCTAGACAATAGATTACACACAGAGTATTACTAAACACAGTCTTGTTTTACGGTTGTGTTCATTTTGGCTCTGAACAATACCTGGTTCAGTGAGTGCTCTCAAGAAGTCATCTTTTTAATTCTCATAGAACTTGCCTAGTTCACACTCACATAGGTGATTCTTTTTAAGAATGTCCTGCCACACTCCACTTGGATAACCAAGATATAAGAATCATTAAAAGCAAAACTTATTTTGATAACGCTGTAGGGATCACTCTTCTTATCATAGAAATGGCTAGGAGAGAGAACCCTTCTAGTGATCGGGGAATCTCCATAATTCGATTGTCCCATTGAATCTAGTTCTTGGGATCTCCAGTCTGCTAGGTTGGGTAGCCATTATGGCGATTCTTAGTTAATAGGCTTTAATTCCATTCCCCTCGATAAACTAAACACTTGTTCTCTAGCTAGCCATTTTATTAACGGATCCGCAATATTATCTTTAGACCTTATATAGTCAATGGTAATTATACCATTTGAGAGTAACTGTCTAACGGTATTATGACGTCGAAAAATGTGTCGAGACTTACCATTATACATATGATTAAGTGCCTGTTCTATTGTTGCTTCACTGTCACAGTGTATGTATATAGTTGGCACGGGCTGTGGCCACATTGGAATATCTTCTAGAAAATTTTAAAGCCACTCTGCTTCTTCTCATGTTTTATCTAAAGCGATAAATTTGGATTCCATTGTGGACCTTGCAATGCAAGTCTACTTGGAGGACTTTCAAGAGATTGCTGCGCCTCCCAGAGTAAAAACATATCTATTAGTGGATTTTGAGTCATTGGTATCCAATATCCAATTCGCATCACTGTACCCTTCAAGTACTGTTGGATATTTGGTATAATGCAATCCGTAAGTTTGGGTATGTCTTAGATATCTAAGCACCCTAATTGTAGCTATCTAATGATCCTTCCCTGGGTTGCTTGTGTACTTACTTAATTTGCTGTAAAGGCTATGTCGGGCCGTGTGCAATTCATTAAGTACATCAAGCTTCCAATGATTTGAGAGTATTTTACTTGTGATATGTTTTCTCCTGTATTCTTTAATAAATGAGCATTAGCATCTATAGGTGTCTTAGCAGGATGGTTGTCATGCTTCCCAAATTTTCCCAGAATTTTCTCAACATAGTGAGATTAAGATATAGCATCCCCATCAGATATTTTAGAAATTTTCATTCCAAGTATGATATCTGCTACTCCCATATCTTTCATGTTAAACCTTTTGTTTAACAATTTCTTGGTAGACTTTATCATTTCAATATTGCTACTAATGATGAGCATAGGATCTACATAGAGACAAATGATGACATAACCTTTGTCGGTATTCTTGACATAGACACATTTGTCACACTCATTTATTCTAAAACCATCCGAAATCATAACATGATCAAATTTCTCATGCCATTGTTTCGGTGCTTGCTTTAATCCATATAGGGATTTGACAAGTCTGCAAACCTTCTTCTCTTGGCCAGGAACTTTGAATCCTTTGGGCTGTTCCATGTAAATTTCTTCATTTAAATCTCTATTTAAGAAGGCGGTCTTAACATCCATCTGATGTGTTTCAAGATTATACAACGTTGCTATAGTAATCAACATGCGAATGGATGTTATTCTAGTTATAAAGGAATAAGTGTCAAAGTAATCAAGACCTTTCTTTTGTCTATATCCCATAATTACAAGGCGAGCCTTGTACTTATCAATTGACCCATCTGCTTTCATTTCCTTTTGAAAATCCACTTGTTTCCAAGTGGTTTGCACCATGGAGGAATATCTACCAATTCCCAAGTATGGTTTTGTAGAATGGACTCAACTTCGCCATTTAAAGCCTCTTTCCACAATAGTGCTTCAGGACTTGACATTGCTTCATTAAAGCTTTGAGGCTTAGAAAATTTGGACAAAAATAGATGTCCTTAGTCTCTTTCCACATCTAGGCTCATTTTCTTGTTGGTCTTTGCCACTTTCTATGGCATCATTAAAAGTTTGTTTATTAGAATTTGGCTCTTCTAATTCAGATGACTCAGCTTATTTAATCATTGTCTCTGTATCTACAGGAATTTGATTTTCTTCTTCCTTTTTCCAAGGAAAGATATGTTCAAAAAAAGATACATTTCTTGACTCAATAATAGTATTTGTCTGTATATCAAGAATACTTGATTTAAATACCAAAAACCAATATGCACTACTATTATTGGCATAACCAATGAATACACAATCAACGGTTCTTGGTCCAATTTTAGTCTTTTTAGGACTAGGAACCGCCACTTTTGCTAAACACCCCCACACTTTTAAATAATTATAAGAAGGTCGATGACCTTTCCATAATTCATAAGGCGTTTGGTTAGTTTTCTTGTGGGGTATCCTATTTAGGATATAATTTGTTGATAAAATAGCCTTTCCCCACAAGTTCTGGGGTAAACTCGAACTTATCAACATGGCATTCATCATCTCTTCAAGAGTGAGTTTTTTTCTTTCAGCCACTTCGTTTGATTGAGGAAAATAAGGTGCAGTAGTTTGGTGAATGACACCAACTTCTGAGCAAAACTCATCAAATGTTGCATCATATTCACCAGCTCTACCACTTCTTACAACCTTAATCTTCTTGTCAAGTTGATTTTCAATTTCTACCTTATATTGCTTAAAAACTTCTAAGGCCTCATCTTTACTTGACAATAAGTATGCACATGAATATCTAGTGCAGTCATCAATAAAAGTTATGTAATATTTTTTACCACCTCTTGTTTGCACAAATTTTAAATCACCAATGTTGGTGTGAATTAAAGCTAATAATTCAATACTTCTTTCAATTTTATTAAAAGATCCACTAGTCATTTTAGCGTTACCACATACTTCACATTTATGATTAGGTTCAAGATTAAATTTAGGTAAACTTTATAAATTAACAAGTCTTCGCAAAGAACCATAATTTACATGTCCTAATCTACCATGCAAAAAATGAGAAGAATCAACAATATAAGCAAAAGATGTGTTCTTATTCATAGAAGCAATAGTTGGTACAATAGTTAACACATTAAGCTTAAAATCCCATTAGTCATATACCCACGGCCTACGTACATCCCAGCCTTAGTAAGTACAATCTTTTCAGATTCAAATACTAGCCTAAATCCGTTCTTAATCAACAATGACCCAAAAATTAAATTTTTGCAAATTTTCGGAACATGGAGTACATTGTTAAAAGTGAGTTCTTTCCTCGAGATCATCTTTAGCACTATCTTCCCTTGTCCTTCAACAGTTGATGTGGAGGAGTTTTCCATGAACAATTTTTCGTCATTTTCCACAACTTTGTAGGTTGTGAACATCTGCTTGTCGGCACAAATATGGTGGGTTGCTCCAGTATCCACCCACTATTCTTTAGGGTTGCCTACCAAGTTAGCTTCAGAGACTACTGTAGAAAGGTTGATGTTTGTCATTCCCTTAGAAAGATTGTAACCCTCAGTTATGTTGGCTTGTGCCGATTTCTTGCTAGAACTTGCTCTATCTTTGCGGCTTTAACAATCCTTTGCTCGATGTTCATTACCACCACACGCATAGCACTTCCCTTTGAATCTTTTGTTGTTCTCACTTTTGAAGCCTTGCTTGGACTCTTTGCCATCATGCTTTCTCTTTTTGTTGTTGTTGAACCTCAAACTTTGTCATTGTTCCACAACATTTGCCTTAACCTGCTATAGCTGTTTCTTCGTGCTTCTCAGAGGGGTTTAGTCCCCCCCGGGTACGATAGCCCTACAGTTCGGACTCCCATGGTTCTGAATCTGGTTTCACAAGTGCAATGTGAATTAGAAAAATGAATGAGAGTCCAAATCCGACAAATCCTAAAAAGTCCATTAATCATTAGAGATGCCAAAAATGGACTGCATTGCTAGATTTCAGAGTTGCCACCTAAATATTTTCAAAAAATTTAAGAAACCCGTGACTTGTGCCAAAGGCCACTTGTCCGTCATAACCAAAGTTGCCTCGGTTCGAGAACTTAGGTATGAGACCTGAAGGTCATGAATTGAGCACCATACTCACCCGATCAAAAATCGGCCTCTACTAATCATGATGTGATTTTTATCAACATTATATGCTCTTGTTCTGATTTTATAAATATATTAACATTACTATGTGAAACAAACAAGTATAGACCATGTCACTTGCTTTGGAATGCTTCGATTTCATGTTTGTTTGAAAAGAGTTTTGAATATGTGCTACTAAAAAAGTAAGCTCGTATGTACATTTGTCAAAGTCATCCTAATTTAAGCGAAATAGCTTTCATCCACAGGCATTTAAAGAGCTATTTCAAATAAGCACGTACCCTCATGGTAGTATGCTTGATAGGGCAAGACAAACACACATGTAATATGCTAAAGCAAAAATACTCACCTAGTACTCAACCGAGGCTAGCCAAAGAGAAAAAAATAATTAGAAAAATGCATGTTCCTAATATGTAAAGTGACTAATGCAACACATACAAAATGCAACTACTAGGTTTGGTTTATTTAACATGTCATATAGATCAACTCAAAGCATGCGCAATGTACATATTCAAGTAACTAGGAAATGACAACAATGTTAGAATGATGAACCGAATCTAATGCATGCAAAACATGGATACGAAGCATGGCGATGATATGAGAATGGAAAACATTATGCTACCATGATAAGCATATAAATAAAAGGGAGAAAAAAATAGGGGTTAGAAGATATATAAATATTACAAGCGTTACAAATTTGCCCTCGCACAAGAGGGTCTAAATGAATGTCCTAATTAAACTAATTATTACAACATCAAATAAATTAACTAAATTAACTAGCTATTACAAATTCAAATTAAGCTAACTAATTAATTACACATACTAATATTAAAGCACTAATTTAATGGACTTAAACGGGAGGCGAGGAGCCACATGCGCGAGATCAAGAACATCCTCCCAGAAACCTCTTTGTTTGCTGCCAGAATCTGCTCTGTTTGCATTTAGAAACTTATTCTGTTTTGGCCTCAGATTTTACTATGTTCTATTGTAAAAATGCCACTACTTATACAAAAATAAGTGGCCCGCCGTACATAATGGTGGCCGACCGGCCACTGTTTTTGAGGGATACCCTGCTGACATAGAGCTGAAACAGAGCAAAAATAGAGTGTTTCGAGGAGATGTTTATCCTTTCTACCCTTCCCTATCATGAAGATGATTAAGGGAGGAGTAGATTCGATTCACAAATCATCAATTGTCGCAAATTTGTTGCGTGATGATCTTAGAACCCATAGGACATAAGTTCAATAAAATGAAACGAAAGATAGATAATACCTCATCCCTATCATGGAGTTTCCTCAAGGGAAGGGGTAGACATTGCTTCATGAACCATTAAACATCACTAGAAAGTATGCAATGATTCAAGACACAATAGGTTCAATATAACGTCCTATTGAACCTATCCAAATTTTATTACATTTTTTACCTTTTTATCCCAATTTTATTAGCCTCTTTTGTATTACCTTTCCATTTTCTTATATTTTCTTTCTTTTTGTCCAAAAGTGTAGATTACGTCTATTAAGTCCAAAAGTAATAAAGATAGCAAGCATGGACTTAACCCAATAAATGAGCTTTTCAAGCCCTTTTCTACGGATGAATTTACAAAGAAAAATCAAAATCATTTACAAGTGATAATGAATTTGGAGTCAAACCCAAAATGAGCAATAATGACTAGTCAAACTCAAAAGACCAATAATGACATAGCCAAACCCAAAATGAGCGATAATGACTCTAAATCCAAACTTGATAATAAGCTATAATGAACATTTCCTTTGTTATTTCCAGTGGTCTAACTAGAAAGTTAGTCCTTTAGAGGTAATGCACCGGCGATAAAGAGAGGTATCAAATAAGAGATTGTGCTTAGCATAAGAGAGATGTAATACCTTGGTAATGAACCTCCAAAGAGATTAAATCATTAAGCATGGGAGGTCTCTTTCTTATTCCTTGAACAACAATTTTTTGTTTGATACAATTCTTTAATCAAAGAAACAAAGAAAGGAGGGAGATTGCAGAGTGCTATTGAAAAGTGGGTGATTACAATGGTATGGGCATGTATAAAAGCTATAAAAAAAAAAAGTTGAAGAAAAGACTATCAACTCAAATGGATTGAAAGCTATATCCATGAAGACTTACAACAACACATCCATAGTATTTAAAACATAATTTAACACACAAAACAACACTAAAATAGCACAAAAATAGTGTTGAAAATTGAGTTTTTGAGGTGGAAAAAGTGAGCAAGAGTGAGCTAAAGCCAAGGGGTTTCAACCAACCAACAGGCCTAAGGAAAGGTGGCTAACACCTCCTTTTTTTTTGTGACTTAAGATCACATTTTAAAGCTTAAAAACACTCTTAAAAACAGTGTGAAAAAGAAAAGAAAAGAAAAGAGATAGTAAAATATGGTACAAAAGCTTAAAGATTACCTTTTAAAGAGTGGATGCTCTTCTAGTTTACAAACCACAAGTTGAACACTCTCAAAAGCTGAAATTTGTGTTCAAGAATCTCAACAAAAGGGCTTAATTTTAGGCTTAGGAAGTGTATATATGGTGTATGTATATTGCAAGAGAAGAAGGAAGAGTGTGTGGCAATTCTTTGGCTCTTGGCAAAATTTTCTAACCCTAAACCCTTAGGGAAGGTCTTGAACATGGCCGGCCGGCCAATATTTTGTATGGCCTACTCATTAATTGGCCGGCTTGCCAATTGTTTTTGGCCCCGCTGCTTATTAATTGGCCTGAATTGGGTGGAAGGCTTGGGTTTAAAGCTCGAAACCAAATTCTTTTGCTGAAGATTCGAACAATTTGCATAATGTAATTTTCATCATCGAGTGTTCAGATTGAGGCTCCCAAGTCTTAGGGGCTGTCAAAAATGGGGTGTCTGCACCTGCATGACTTGGTTCCCAAACTTCTTCTCGAATTTTCAGTTGTCCTCTTCAATCCTCAGTCGCATGATAAGTTCTTCTAACTTCATTTCCTTGCGTTTGTGCTTAAGGTAATGTTTGAAATCTTTCTATCCTGGCAGAAGTTTCTTAATAATAGTAGCAACTTGAAATGATTCACTCAGAACCATTCCTTCGGAAATGATATCATGTAGAATCAACTGAATTGCTTGAACTTGGCCAACCACCATTTTGGAATCTAACATTTTAAAATCAAGAAAACGTCCAGCTACAAATTTCTTTGCATCGGCATCTTCAGTTTTATACTTCAATTCAAGAGATTCCCAAAGTTCATTGGCCATTTTCTTTACATAATACACATTGTATAAAGAATTGTCAAGTCCATTAAGAATGTAATTCCGACACAAAAAATCACCTTGCTTCTAGGCATCTATTGCAGTAACTAGTTGACGATCAACGTCCTCCCACTCAGTCTATTTCGGGGCTTCCTCACGAATATACCGGGCCAAATGTAAAAGTGCAGGATAAAAGAGCATTTTTTGCTGTCATCTCTTAAACTCTGTCCCATTGAATTTCTCTGGTTTTTCTCCATGGTTAATTGGCACCGTAGGAGTCACTGGCGGTGGTACCGAGACTATTGCTGTCACGTTCAGAATAGTCTCAGCACTATCCGTTGCCATGTTTTTGAAAATCACAGTTCAGTAACTGAAATAAATACACACCTAAAAAAAAGAAGAAGAAAGCTAACGATCTTAAGCTGTAGGAAACTATTTATTAATAGCAAACTGTGTGTATTTAAAAATAAAACACGACTGGAAAATAAAATTCTAAAAATAATTTTCAGAATGTACACTTTATTGTCCAAAACTCAGAAAAGAATTATTTCTAAAAATGAAGGAAGGAAAGAATTTTCTTGTTCAAGTATAAAACTAGAACAAGAATACACATTGTAATTAATTGAAATAAAAAATAGACTTACCGATTATTGCTGTATAGAATTGTAGAAAAGAAAGATAGCCGAGACTTGTGTTGGACACACTTTCCTTAAGATCGTTACTTCCTCACCAGGGTGCTCGAGTATAGATGACGCCGACCTCCCAGGATGCAATGGCTAAATCCCAAAATCGCAGCACTACAATCTGGGCCTGGCAAACAGACTAAATTGTATCTCTCTTATAGGAAAAAATTAGAAAGACAATATGCAGAAGGGTATGCACTGAGAAGAGGAGAAAATGAGTGAGAGAATTGGTTGGAGAAGGTTTGAATTTATAGGCAAGATAGTGATTGTTCGGATGGGTTTGGAAGCCCTCTGAACAAGTGCGAATCTAAAAACTGTCGAAAAACTGCCAGAGTGAAAACAGGTGCCTAGAGAAGGAAGGGATGCCAACATTCAGATTTGAATTTCGAATTTGGCGCAAATGTTTGAATTATTTTCGTAAGAATTTGAAAAAGGGAAAAAAAAATTCAAAGTAATTTTGTTTAAAAAATTAAAGTTAGGACCCAACCCAACCGACACTCGGTACGGCGGCGGCGCGCACGTGTGGTGGTTTTTGGGCCAAGCCCACTTTGTCTATAACTCTCTTCCTTACAAAACTTGGGGCGCCCCTTGGGACCCAACCCAAGTATGTCCACCTAGAGCTTATATACTTACACAAGCTCTCTTCAAGTTTTAATGTGAGACAGCCAATTTAAGGAAACTTACATTTGACTCTGCAACTTCCCATTCACTCATAAATGGTTTTGACGAATCGTGTTCACCGTATAACTTGCCATGTGGTAAGGAACACGTCACCTCTTTGGACCCATCTCAAAAGACGTGTGAGCCCCACTTAAATTTGGGCTGAAAGATAGCCCAAAATAAGCCTATACAAACCATAATTTCCAACAGTATGTACTATGATCATATGGAATGACAATTAAATGGTGGCCTGTAACACTTAGTTTGGATGATATCTTCACTAATGCTTGTCACTATTTGCTGAAATAGTCACTCAGTTCTCATGAATAAATGAATATGCATAGACACGGATACATATACTTAAAAGTATTTCTAATATAATCAATACTAAAATATTGAATAATATTTTCTCAATGAAAATAGCGTGAAAATTATGAAAATTTAATATCTAGGGATGGTGAGCCAATATATGTGAAAATTCAATAGTTAAAGGGATTTTGAAATTGTAAGGGACAATCACCCTCATTTTCCAGTCCGCAGGTCCATTCTTGTTTATATATACATATAACATGATGAAGCCATGCATAGAGTGGCACCGATGGAGTTTGACTAAACTAGATGGCACGCATGTAAATTTGTCCAATGTTGGCCTAGTGTTGGGGGATATAATACAAATATCCCAAACACCTTAAATTTTTTTGAGGCAGCTCCTCTCTAGTTTTTTTCATTTTTTTTTATCAGCAAAAGAATTTTTTTTTATTGATAAACATATGATAATATTACATCAATAAAGGGAATGGATGATTGCAAAGTGTATATATTGATGATATTTTCAAAATTTATCACTAAAAGTCCATTTTTTATTTTTTGGGATGAGACCTTTTAGTGACGACTCTCACAGCGACATCAAGTAGTACCCGAAAATTTTTTGTAACAAAATTTTAATTTTTGAGAACAAAAACGTTTGGTCCATAAAACCCTTGTGTGTGGTACTGCAACCTTTGATGCATCACCATTATTAGCCTTTTTAATGTGTGACATCCAATGGAGAGTATTCACATTTTTATGAAAGATGATGTACAAGGCGACAACTTGAATTGCACTTGAAACTCTTGACACACACACATACCAAATGAGACAGATGTAAGTGTAGGGCACTCTCTCATGTTCATTGCACATTTATCAAGATTGTAATTAATTTTGTTAAACTTTTTTCATTTTTATTTTTCCATCCACCTTTGTAGCATAGAAGAGATAATCACGAAGTATGGAAATGCAGAAAAGAATATTGGATCATTGGGACTTGAGGGCTTTAGTTCTATTCATCTGCTTGACTCAATTATACCTTCTGTTTTTGGGACTACTTCGCAGAAAGAGTACAATGGGGATTCCGATCACTGCAATTGTTTCGTTTCTTTACCTGCTCTCTGACTTGTCTGCAGCAATCGCTCTTGGGAAGCTCTCCAAGCTTCAAGGTGATGATCAGGATATTTATGCAATCGATCTGTTGAAGGGTTTATTGGCACCGATAATCTTATTCTATCTTGGAGGTCCAGATAATATAACTATCTTACGCTTGGAAGAAAATCAGATGTGGCTGAAACACCTAACAGGACTACTTACACTAGGTCTAAGAGTAGTTTATATCATGTATCATGCATGGGATACTAGGTATCTGTTCTACCTCCTATCCTTGTTAATGTTTTTTCCTGGACTTCTTAAGTATGGAGAGAGAGTGTGGGTGATCAAGTCAAGGACTATAGACAAGTATGAGGGCTTTGTTGAGTTGGATCAATCCACAATTAGCAAAATTAGTAATGCACGAGCACTCCAACCTAATGGAAAGCTAGTGCTGCAAGCATATTCCTATCTCCATATCTTAAAGCCTTATGCTCTCAATTATGAGCCTGGTAGGTCCGAACTAGGCAAATTGGTAAAAGAATTCCACGAATTGGTGGTTGAAAGGGGTAGTGTTCACAATACTTTCAAATTAATTGAGATTGAGTTGGGGTTGATGTATGACATACTTTTTAGCAAAGTAGGCACAATTTTTACATTGTGGGGAAGTATTCTCAGATTTATTAGCTTGTCTTGCATTGTTTTGGTGTTAACGTGGTTGGTTAGCATGTTGAAAAACCCTCCTATGCCTCCTACGCCTCCTACAAATTTGCACATTGATCTTCCGATTACCATAACTCTGCTTGTTGGATTGCTTCTTTCAGAGATAGTTGGAGTTCTTGAGCAACTTCGTTCAGATTGGGCAATTGTCTGGGCATTTAAGCATTATCCGAGTAAGTTGGTCACACCAATTTTTGATCTCCATGAACTTGTGATCTTTAAAAGTAAAAGGTGGTCTGAACTTATGGGACAATTCAGCTTGTTGAATTTCTCCGTCAAAAAGAAGTCAAAAATGTTCAATATTATAGTGGAGTCATTTTGTGGTAAGGAAGAAATGTGGGCGAGATTCAGCTTGCAATCGAGCCCAATACATCCTAGTTTGAAAGAACTAATTATCAATCAGGTTCAGCAGAAGGCACAACATATTTCAGAAGTTGAAACATCTCAGGTTTCCACTATGAAAATAAGTGAGTGGACCCTTGGCAGTTATGGATATCTAAATGAGTTTAAGTGGATTATCGATCTAGAATTTGAGGAAAGTATTGTCATTTGGCATGTTGCTACAGATGTTTGCTATCATTCAGAGTTGGAAGGTTCTGGGTTGGTCACAGAGGAAATAGAAACAACCAAAACATTATCATATTACATGATGTATCTTCTATTCATATGTCGTTCTAGTTTACCATTCTATAACAATAATGACATGGTTATGCAGGCTTATACTAATGTGAAGAAATTTTTTGAATCAAGTGAATCCGCGTCATCTAAAGTTGGACCGTATAAGTTGCTGCTTCAGAAAGAATTGGACTCCAACAATATGACAATAAATAACATACACAAACTTGTATGTAGTTTGATGGAGAAAGAGAACAAGTGGAAGATCATGAGTAATGTGTGGGTGGAGATGTTATGCTATGCGGCGAGTCATTGCCCCGCGAAAAACCATGTTCAAGAGCTTAGACGCGGTGGACAATTTGTCACTCATGTTTGGCTTCTACTTATGCACTTTGGCGTGAGAAAAATGTCGAAGGTAATTACGTTTCAACAGCCTACTGACCCAAACCAGTTAGACGAGGGGGGATGAGATTATGAACCAGAACAACTAATATGAGTACTATGGGTCTGATGTTTTGGAAAGGATATTGTTTGGATTGTTTTTCATCTTTAGGGGAAACTATTCTTTCAAGTTGTTTGTCATGTTATATGAGGTTTCATTGTTTTAATTTTTATGGTTTTTTTGATGGCCTCAGTAGGCTTTAGTTGTAATTGCTATATTTGGATTGGAGTTTTCTATTGCATTGCTACCATTATGTATAATGTATTGATGTTTCTCTTTTCTACTCTTACATGAGAAGAAATTTATCTCAAGGTCATACTTTTGTTGCTTGTTTTATTAAGCTATTCCATATATAAAAAAAACATATAATTTTGTATTCTTGTCTCAGTTGTTCCCCTTACACAAACCAAACCAAACCAAACCAAACCAAGCTTTAAGTTCCATCAAACGGGGTCGGCTACATGAATCCTTCTTCTCCACATGGCTCTATCAAAGGCCATTTCGTTAGTCAAATTAAGTAAAGCTATATCTCTATCTACAATGCTAGCCAACGTTAATCTAGGCCTACCCAGTCTCCTAACACTTCCATCTATCGTCACTGCATCGCATCTTTTCATTACTACCTCTGTTGGTCTCTGTTAAATATGACCAAACTATCTCAATCGATTCCCTCTCAACTTATCTTCTATCGATGCTACTCCTACCCATTCCTGAATACACTTATTCCTAATTATGTCTTGTCTAGTCTTGCCACACATCCACCTTAGTATCCTTATCTCAGCAACTCTTGTCTTATATATATGTTGTTTCTTGGTTGCCCAACACTCTGTTCCATACAACATTGCTAGTCTAATAGCCGTTCTATAGAACTTTCATGTTAGTCTAGTGGGTATTTGTTTATTGTACAGTATCCCAGGCGCACTTCTCCACTTAAGCCATCCCGCCTTAATCCTATGGGCCACATCCGCATTAATCTCCCCCGCTGTTGTGATAATCGACCCTAAATAACGAAAATGTTCACTCTTAGCGGTTCTTGGTTCTTAATCTTCACTTCTCCTTTGCTTTCATTGTTACTGTTGCTAAATTTACACTCCATATACTCTGTCTTAGTTCTACTTATCCGGAATCCTTTAGATTCAAGTGTTTTTCTTCAAATCTCAAATTTTGTGTTAACTCATTCTTTAGTCTCATCCACTAACACGATATCATCTGCAAAAAGTATACACCATGTCACGTCATCCTGAATATTTCTCGTCAACTAATCCATAACTAAAGCAAAAAGATAAGGACTTAATATAGATCCTTGGTGTAACCCTACAGTAATAGGAAATTCATTCGTCTCTCCAGCTGGCGATTTAATAGTGGTCACCACCCCTTCATACGTGTCCCTAATCACATCAATGTAAACTTTTATCACTCATTTCTTCTCTAACACCCACCATATTATATCCTGAGGCACTCTATCATATGCTTTCTCAAGGTCGATAAACATCATATGAATATCTCTTTTCTTTTCCCTATACTTTTTTATTACTCTCCTCAAAAGATAGATCGCTTTTGTTGTTGACCTGCCAGGCATAAACTCAAATTGATTCTCTGACACCTCTACTATGTCTTGCAATCGGCGTCCCATCACCCTCTCCCACACTTTCATTATATGACACATTAACTTGATTCCTCTATAGTTGTTGCAATTATGGACATCTCCTTTATTCTTATAGATTGGCACTAAAATACTCTTCCTTCACTCATTTGACATGTTCCTAGTCAACAAAATTTTGCTAAACAACCTAGTCAACCAAGCAACCTCCTTTTTACCCAAACACTTTCAAGTTTCAATAAGGATATCATCGGGTCCTAAAGCCTTATATGCTTTCATCTTCTTAAGTGCAATCTCCACCTTAAAGTTCCTAATCTTGCGATAGAACCTATAGTCTTGGTTTATCGTATTACTGGCTATTTCTTCCCCTATTGATGTTCCTCCATGTTCCTCATTTAATAGTTTCTCAAAATTGTTCTTCCATCTCTCCTTAATCTCTTCATCCTTCACCAACACCTTAGAAAAAGAAGATTTATTGATAAATAAATAAATTCAAAAAACCAAATTTAAGAAACCCTACCAAGATCAAACCAACCCCAAGGAACATCCTCTCCCAAAAATTGAAACAAAAGAAAAAGTACTCAAATTTAGGCTATGTTACATGGACTCGGGTACGGGTGTCGGTTGTGGGTATGTATCTAGAGGTCGGACTCATCAAATTATAAATTTAAGGGTACGCAGACTTGGAAAAAAAATGTCATATTTTTATATTTTTAATCTAGTATGTAAGATAAAATGGTACTATATGTAATTTATAGTGTCAAAATGACATTTATAACAATTATATAACTATATGTACATATAATAATAGTGTTATATATAATTATATATAAGAAGTATCCATTTAAAAGTATCTGACATATATTCCATACCCTTATCCAAGTGTCGGGTGTCCGACACGAGTATTTGATTTATTTTAAAGAGTCTGTGTAACATAGAATTTAGGACACCATGTAACAACCTTATAGTAGTACTCAAATTTAAGACACCATGTAAGAAATTTTGGAAAGCCATCCCTCTAGCAGTGTCGTGGTCTACTTGGAGGCATAGGAATATGATTGTGTCTTCAATAAGATTTAGCCTAATATGAATGAGTTAAGTGATCTAATCAAAAGTAGAGTGGCTATGTGGGTAAGATCAGCATCTCTAAGGTCACAGTACTCTGTCAATGATTTTGGTTACAACTTGCACCAGGTTAGGATGACCCTAATGCTAGTTGATGAAGCTTTTTGGGTTTGATAGGCTTTTTTGGGTGACTATGGGGTTGATGTTTTTTGCTTTTGATTTGCTTTGCTTTGGATTAAGATAAATTACCAATAGGTCCTAATAGTTTGACTTAATTCTTATCAAGTCCTATTGAAAGTTAGTCATAGTAAAATCGTAGATAAAAATAATTTTTTGTGCACTTGTCGAAAAAAATTGACAATTATTGACTTTTTTTTTTTTTTTTTAATAAATTGTCGCTAAAACTTATAATTAGTGATATTTTTTTATGACGAATTTTTCAAATTGTCATTAAAAGCTGAAAATTAGTAATTTTTTTGGTGATAATTTTTTTTAAATTGCCGGTAAAACTTATAATTAGTGACGTTTTTGTGACAAAATTTTTAAATCATCGCTAAAAATTAACAATTAGTGACATTTTTTTAATAGTATTTGATGAAAAATATTGTTAATTATCACAAGACTTATTGAATAATAAATCCATTTATTAAAACCTACACGTAAATCCCCCCAAACATCATGTCTAATAGGTTAGAGATGCTCTAACAACGTCCTTAAAACTGTTTTTAAGATTTTTCAAAGGTGAAATACATTAGCCTTGCAAATAAGGGTAAAGTGGACATAAAAAGTCTTATGAATTTAAGATTATGATCTCAACTCATAATAGAATGGAACCAACTAGGCCTAACCTAATTGGCCACCATACCTTCCTTAGGGTTTAGTCCCAAGGAGGTCATGGATTCAATTCCCTTTGGGGGGGGGTTGAATTAAGAGAGTGCAAGCATTTAGGTGCTTTGCCAAGGGTGGGGAAATTTTCTCCCATAGGTGCTAATCTAACAAACTAACAACTAACTTTTGCTGATAAATAAATAATAATAAAAAAAAACTCATAATAGAATGGAACCTCATATATAATTGGTACAAAATAAAAAAATATATATAAAAGCTACGAGACCTATGACGCATGAGTAATGATCTCATAAATTTAAAAATAATAGTAATAATAATTACAAATTGAAATGAAAATTAACTGCATGGAAAGCATCAGTGGATGGCAAGAAGACTACCTTTTTTCTATTTTTTTAAGATTTACATTTTGTATTTACAAATACATCTATAATAATATATAAAGGTAGTGATTTCTATATAATTGAGTACATAACTAATTAAAAATTAACACTTTTCAAATCATATCTGTTGGTTGTATATTTTGTAAAAGCTAATCGCAGCTTGACATGTGGCATTTAAAGGGCAATTTAGAGAGTTAATACAAGTCTCTAATCAAAGACAAACACGTGGCAGTTCATATTGGTAGTAATGGATCTGCATAGCATTGAAACAATCGAAAGGAATGAGATGACATGGCCTAAAGGCTACCTACAATTCAAATTCAAATTCAAGAGGGAAGCCTAACTGCAAAGGTAGCGTAGTGGGAGCTCATTGTGCAAGACCATGACTAGAGATCGTGGAGGTGCATTTCGACGATTAAAAAGGCCACTTCAACGGTTACTATTAGAAAGTATAAATAGCAGAGAAGGCTAAACAGAGAGAGACCCAGACTCAGATCCAAAAATCAGTTTATTTACTTCATTTTTCTTTCCAGCTTTAAATTTCCAGCACTTCAATTCATGTACTGCACTTCATTTTCTAAGAGTAGTTTCAAATAGTGTGTTGCTGTGAACCTCTTCGAGGCTGGGTCAGTGAAAGTCCATTGTAAGTTTTCGTTTACTTAATGAAATTCAGGTTATAAAACTGTCCTGCATTTGTTATCATTTATAAGTTTCTCCTAAAAGCAAAGCCACCAGTAAAAGTTCTCTTCATTGAGGCTGAAAGAACTTCAACATAATCGTCTAATAATTGGTTAGTAATTGAAATTTTCTGCAAGGACTGATTAATCCTTACTGGCACGCTTAAATTTACATCATTAACCCTTGAAAGTAAAAAAAAATAACATATATTTTTGGCACGCCTGGCGGGACACTTTTAAATGGCTAGACGTCGAAAACAAGGAGAAAATAAACACCCTAAAGAGGGTGTGGAGGAAGATCTGGAGTTAAATAACCCAGAAGATGGCAGTGCGCCACATCCCATAGATGTGTCTGCTTCAAATATTCCTGCACAATTGGTCGAAGATACTAGCACTTCAGGACATATACAACAAAGCCAAAACATCAGACAGGGCCATGAAACTGAACCATCCACTGCCCATTCTACCCAACCAATGAATCCATAGGGAGGTTTGGTAGATGCTATGGGACAACAGTTAATGTATACAATGGAAAGATGGGTAACATCCTTCATGGATCAAATGAATTCTCATCAATCAATTGTCATAAGGCATGTTTAGGAAAATGAAAATGTTCCTCAGCAAAGATTGGCTAGAGATAAACAACCTATGCAAATTAACGGACAAACAAATGGTCAGACTAGTAATCACAATTATGAAAGACCATCACATGTGCCCCAGTCATGGTATGAGGCTCCTTCGAGACCACTGGCAAACCAAAATATGCCATTACCTGCAAGCGAAACCATACAAATTGGTGGGTTTGGGTTAACACAAGGGAATGGCATGAGAATGTTTTCAAATTCCCATGTTTGAAACCATGCCTGGCACAAGGGGGTTCACTAACCCTGTGTTCGAATTTACACCTAGGGGGTTAGAAGGATTTTCTCCGGTTGGGAGAGAAACAACACCTGTTCCTCTTCCTGCAGTACCTTTCGCAGGTCCTTTCATAGGGCAAGCCCCAAGAGGCTGTGGACGCGCCCGCGTGGGGCCTCACGCCACAGTTCGGACTCGAATAGTCACGGTTCTTAATCTGAACCAAAGAGTCCAAATCCGGCAAATCGTTTTGGAAAACAGATTTTTGTAAAGAAGTGCCAAACATGGACTGCTTGGCCAGATACAGAGTCGCCACCTAAATATTTTTTAATGGGGGAATTTAGGAAACCCTGACTTGTTTGCCTAAGGCCACGTGTCCGTTATCACCAAAGTTGCCTCGGCTCGGGAACTTGGGTACGATTGGGGAAGGTCAGCTATGAGCACCCCCGCTCGCCCGATCAAAGATCGGCCTTTACTAATCATGATATCTTGTTTTGAAAACATTAAGTGCTCTTATTCCGGTTAATTAGCCTAAAATTACTACGTGATGCGCACAGCAAAACAAGTATAGACTAGATCGCCTAATTTGGAACAAAGCATTGCATATCCATTTGTTTGAAAATGGTTTGAGATTTGCTACTCGCAAGTAGGCTAAAATACGGATTTCAATGAATTATTCCAATTCAAACAATCCAACCTTCACCCACAGGCATTCAGGCAGTTATATCACATAAGCAATTAGCCTCATGGCAAGCATGCTGTCATGGCAAACACTCACACGCATGCAAGGATGCTAAAGTATAAAAGCTTACCTAGTACTCCAAGCCAAAACAGAAACTAGTTAGTAATCAATGCATGATCCTAGTTCATGTTAAGATGGCTAATGCAACACAGGCAAAATACAGCTAGAATAGGCTCGGCTAATCTAAGATGGCATATGAGATGCTACAAATAACATGTATTCAACTTGGAATTGAAATACAATGTAGTTAGTATGATGCGCCGAGCCCAGTGCATGCAAGACAGATGTATGGATGCACGCATGCATAGTATAAGGTATGCTAATTTAAATATGCCCTAATACTAACCATCAAAAGCAGGTAAGTAAAAGGGAGAAAGAAGTAGGGGTTGGAAGACATGCACACACGCACCCACACTTATTACAAATTTGCCCTTGCTTGGAGGGACCAAAAGAATAATACAAATCAATTAACCTACAAGCTAATTAAATATTACAGACCACTTAACTAGTTAAGCAAATTAACTAAGCTAAGAAAGCAATAAAAGGCCTCGGAAGAGGGTCCAATGCACGCGTGCTCGGGTTTGCTCAGAAATCCGTCGCCATGCACAAGCTGCCTCTGTTTACCCTGCTCTGCTCCTCTGAGATTTGCACAAATCCCAAGAAACACTCTATGGGCACTGGGGAACACCACCGGTTAGGGGGAAACATCACCGGCCATGGTAGGATGGTCATCGACCATTAATTGAGCTCTCGGCCAAATATGTTTGGTTGGTCGACAATGGAGATGGCCGGTCGACCGATTCTCCCTGCAGAAACCTGTTTTGACAACAACAGAGGGCAAAACATGGCATGGCAATGCATTTCAAGCAAATGTGTGCACAACCACACCCCTTATCATGTTTGTGACTCAAAAGGGTATGGTCCTTGATTCTCAGACCACCAATCGCGCATTTCAATGCGTGATGGCCCAAGAAGCCAAGTGTGCAATTTCAATATGCAATGAAATGCACAAAACAAATAATGGGCCCCAACCTCTATCATAATCAATTCAAGAGGCATGGGATGCATGCAATGCTATGCAACCTAAGTATGCAAGCTAAGCATGCAAATGTGCCATGTGTCAAACATGCAAAATGCAATATAACAAACATGGAACAAGGCCAAATATGCAACAACATACAAGGCAAGCATGCAACAACATGCTAGGATGGTCTTGAACTGAAGTGGACAGCCCTCTAGTAGGCCCAAAACAATGGCCAAAATGATGCAACAAAAGCATGAAAACACACACACAAGCATGCATGCACAAGGGCCTAAACATGGAGCATAAGCCATCAACTCTTCAAAGCATGAAAGGGATGGAAAATGCAAGTATGCAAACATGGAACATGGACTGAAATATGGTCTTCAATGATGCCAAATCATGAGAACAAGCCAAGTAAAGCATGCTAGTGACCCACACACCCAAAGCTAACAAGCTAGAATGCAAAGAGACCATACGAAACATGTTGAGCATGACCAAAGCAACTGAAAACAGAGCTAGAGCATGCTAAAACATGCATAAAAACTTCACAAAGCTTGGCCAAAATCATGCTAGAACAAGGGTCAAAGCCTAAAGCATGTTAAGGCAAATTTATGGCATTACAAGACAAGTATACAAGGCATGCATGGTGTGTCTAAACCAAGTAAAAACAGAGCTATATCATGGCAAAATAAGCACAAATAACACTTAAGACATGGCCAACATGAATTTAAAAATGATGCTCACACATGAGGCTAAAATGGCACTTTGTGAAGACAACAAGGAGAGGGGATGGCCCTCTCCTTCTTAGGATCTTAAACCACCATCCTCACCACTGAAATCCCTCAAGATTTCAGTGGTGAGGAGGCCCAAACAAGGTGGTCCCGGAGCTCACCAAAAATAGCACAAAATGGGGCCAAACAAGGCCTAAGAGGGGGTAAACAACCCCAAAAACAAAAGTGACCTGAAACAACTATTTAAAGCACTCAAAAAAAAAGACTTTTTTTCAGTTATAAGTTAAGCTCAAAACAGCATGCAAGACAGGCTAAAAGTGTGTGCAAAAACGGGGGATTTAAGGCTTAGAAACTTACCTTTGAAGGCCTTCTTCAAAACCAGCACTCCAGCAGATTTTTCTAACTCAAAACCAAGTCTTGAGCCCCCACAAGACCCTCCAAGAACCTTAGATGAATGGTGGAGGTGTGTGCTTAGGAGTTGGGGTGCAAAGGGGTCAAGAACCAAGCACTTTGGAGGCTTGGATGTAGAGATATCAAGAGAGATATATGTTTTTGTCTTGGACAAATTTCTTGGAACCCTTCAAATGGAAGAGGAGCTCTTCTATTTATAGAGCAAGGCAAAAGGCCTAAGCTTCTTGGAGAAGCTAAGGCAAAAGGGTTAAAGGGGCAAGCTTCTAAGGGAAGCTAAGCAAAGGGGTCAAGCTTCTCTTAGAAGCTTGTAGCAAAAGGGCCAAGCTTCTTGGAGAAGCTAGGCAAAGGGGTCAAGCTTCTTGGAGAAGCTAGAGCAAAGGGTTCAAGCTTCTTGGAGAAGCTAGAGCAAAGATGCAAAGGGTTCAAGCTTCTTGGAGAAGCTAGAGCAAAGGTGCAAAGGGTTCAAACTTCTTGGAGAAGCTAGACTAAGGGTTCAAAAGGTTCAAGCTTCCTCAAGAAGCTAAAAACCAAGGGTTCAAAAGGTTCAAGCTTCCTCAAGAAGCTAAAATAGGGGGTTCAAAAGGTTCAAGCTTCCTCAAGAAGCTAAAAACCAAGGGTTCAAAAGGTTCAAGCTTCCTCAAGAAACTAAAACAGGGGGTTCAAAAGGTTCAAACCCCCTCAAGAAAAGGTCTCGGACAGAAAAAAGTGGCTAATCGACCAACAAAGTTGGCCGACTAACCACAAAATGTGCTGACCGACCATCAACGGTGGCCGGTGGCAAGGAAACAAGGCCGGTGGCCTCAAGCCATGGCCGGTGAGGTGTGGGGATGGCCTACAAGCTATTTTCCACCCTCAGAAGCAAAACAACAAGTGTTTGATGCAAAACCAAACACAAAACAAACAAGTCGAGAGGTCTTGAGGCAAGGCGCGTAGCCGAAACCTCTGAGAACTCAAGACGAACACGAACAGGGATGATCATCGAGTGTTCAAACGATGATGTCCAAGTCTTAAGGACAGTCAAAAATGGGGTGTCTACAGAGGCCAACCATACCCTCAACAACAACCAATACAACAAGGACAGCCTCTATATGGACCAAGAGGCCCTTAAGCACATGGAGTTCCTCCAAGCCCTGTGTTTGCCCCTTCAGTAGTAGTCCAACCGGCACAAAATATGGTTTTTGGGGACCAAATTGCTAATATTGTTAGGGGAGATGTGTGGACCCATGGCTCGGGGGATCCAAACTCCTGTGTATAGAAAGTCATACCTAGAATGGGTGGATAGGGTACATGAATACCTAAGGGGGTTTAGAATACCAGATTTTGCCCTCTTTTATGAAAATGGAAACCAGTCAACAGTGGAACACATTGCCAGGTTTACAAGCCAATGTGATGAATTCACCAATAATGACTACATGAAATTAAGACCTTTTCCAAACTCTCTAACTGGGGCAGCCTTTGTATGGTATATTAACCTTACACCTGGCTTTATCCAAACTTGGCAGCAAATGGAGAAAGTATTTCATGCCCAATTTTTCCAAACAGAACCTGAAGTTTTTATGGCAGACTTGGCAAGATTGAGTCAAAGGCCTGATGAGAAGGCTGCTCAATTCATTGCCAGATTTAAAAGGGCAAGAAACAAGTGTAGGGTCATTCTACCTGAGCTTGAATTTGTAAGGTTGGCTCAGAATGGGTTGGAGTTTAGGCTTCGAAAGAAGTTTGATGCAACTAAGTTTTGAGATTTAGTAGAATTAACCTATAAAGGTTATAGGTATGAAATCTTGCTTGAACAACAAGATGGAAACAATGCAGTTTATAAAACCTACTACAAGGACCCTAACTATGAAATTGATGCAGCAGAGATCATAGGAAAAGAACCTATGACCTGTGAACCATTAATTCAAAAAGACACCACAATTGACCAGCAGTTCAAAAAGAAAGACCTTCATAGAAAATATTCTTTTGACATAACAAAAGCGGATGACATTTTTGATCATTTGCTTGTAGCACATTTCTTAAAGTTACCAAATAGAGTTAAAATTCCAACTTCTGAAGAACTTAAAGGGAAATTATACTGCAAATGGAACAATTCTTGGACTCACTCAAATACAAACTGCATTGCTTTTCGAGATAGGATCCAAGAACAAATTCGGAAGGAAAGAATGAAATTTCCAACCAAGAATGAAAAAGCCATGGGAATTGACAGCAACCCATTTCCAGAAATTGGAGAGGTAGCAACCAATGTTGGCATACCTGAGTTCCAAAACCTCTCCTTGAAGGAATTGGAAGAAGTCAACGTGTAGATGCATGTTGCTAGCCAGGTTGTATTCAAGAAGGACACAAGAAGTTCACCAGCTAGTGGACAAAGTTTTGCAGGCCAGAGGGATGTCTCCAGTGAAGAAGCAATGGATGATGACTTCCTTGAAACAGCTGTAATGTAGAGGATGTGTCCCAGGTGTAGGTTAAGTTACAAATGGCTGAGGGGGCTCTCAATTGATAGGAAACAACACTATAAGGATGTGCAGAAAGATTGAAGGCCAGCTAGCACTTACAACAGAAGGCCATATCCCATTGGCCCTAGACAGCATTCATCCTTGGCTGGCCCACCGGACAGCAGGATGCAATTAAAAGGTAAGAGGCCTCTGCATGAAACTAGGCCACCCAACTATTACAGGGTAGATAGCCAACCTGAAAGAAAACATGAATTTGGTGCAAGGCATGGGACTAGGACCAATGATTGACCCCCAAGGATGGCTTCGAAGACTGCTTTGAAGATAGGGACAGTAAATCCAACAGCCAGAACAGTGAGTTCATGGGTCCCAAGAGTTCCAAATTGGTTTGTCATGTAGAACAAACCTAAAGAAATGCCTATTAAAGAAATACGTTTAGAGACTAGGGAATAATGATCAAACCTCCCTTGGTGGCTCTAAACAATTGGGTACTACTCAAACACCCAAAGACAAAGGAACCAAATATGGTTCCTGTGATCTCCAGATCCCAAAGGAGGAAGATCTAGCGAAGGTAGACCTAGTATCAGAGGGATCTGAAAGGGAGTAGAGAGAGCACTTTCTTGGCCCAGTCAAAAGACCAGACAGAAGAAAAAGAAAATTCGAAGCTGGCTTTTCAGATCAAAAGGTTTGCCAACAAAGAGCAATTGGCCAAAGTTCATGTTAAATTAAGAGCCAAAGAGAGAACCAACCTAGCAGGCCTCGAAAAGGCCTTAATGGAGAGTGAGGAAGAAACAGATGAAGAGGGTAAAGCAGGCCAAGAGAAGGTATTGGCTGAAGATGGTTGAAAACACCTTCGTAGGGGGAAACCAACAAAGGTACCAGAAAGGTAAACCATCAATAAACTATTTCGAAGGAGCCTGCTAGCATTGAGGTACCAGAATGCAGTATGAAAGATGTTTCTCAAGCATCAGACCAAACCCACATGGAAGGAGAGCAAACACAACCAGTAATACAATTTGGCTCATTTCCTCTAGTGCCAGTTAATATGGTCTATGTGCTTCCTCTAGAATTTCAAGCTGAGGAACAGAACTAGGAGGGCCAGGAGGATAACCCCATTCCAGTTTCTATTGAAGATTTACAAGCCAGCATGGTTCAAGATGAATCTGAGGTGGTTAGCCCCATGAAAACTGATGAAGAAAGTGAGAAGGTGAGCATCTACCTCTCATACCCCTTCGAGTATCCTACAATATCCATGACCCAACATGTTAAGTCTTTGTACATTAAGGCTTATTTTGATGGAATCCAAATGAACAGAGTGTTAGTGGACAAGAGGGCAGCAGTGAACCTGCTTCTAAGGCCCTCTTTGAAGAAATTGGGAAAAAGAAATCCCAGGTTGATCCCAACAAGCACAACCATTGCTGGTTTTACTGGGGATAAGCAAATGGCTCAAGGCATCTTGCCTATCAATCTGAGTGTGGGAAGTAGAGACTGCATGACAGCCTTTTTTGTCATAGACAGCAATCCCAAATATAATGCTTTACTTGGAAGGGATTGGATCCACACAAACAAATGTGTGCCTTCTTCATTACATCTGAAAATGATGATAGCACTATGCAATGGGGAAACAGAGGAGATCAATGCAGATCCACAACCCTTTTTTGCTTGTGTAGACTTTGTAGAGGCTAAGTTTTACACTGCTGGAGTAGTACTACTTAGTGTGCTAAAGAAGTCTGATGTAACAGCCGCAATGACGACTGATGAAGAAGTAGCACACCTGAAGCATCTAGTATAGGAGAGTGCTGATGAAGAGTTTGTCACCAAAGATGACAACGATGCTTGGTTGTAGGCAAAAAGATTAAGACCAAGAAGCCAGACCATTGGCTTTAATAAAAATTTCAACATTGGACATAGAATCAATAGTCCAAAAGGTGCAGAGAGAAGAGAAAGAGGCCTTGATAATTGGTTGTAGTCAACAGAAGGCCAGGCTTTTGGCCCTTGATAAGTAAAGTCCAGGAAATATAGGAAGAAGAAGAAGTCTTATAGATAGATTTTGTCTATGAGGAAGATAGTAAGGATGATGAACCAGAAAAGGTGGGAGCAAAACAAAATAAAGAGGTAAAAGAAGCTAAAGGGGAAGCACTAGTGAAGCTCAAGTACAGGATCCCTTGGAAGAAGTCAACGTAGGGAAAGGTTTAGTACAACAGTCCACCTACATCAGTGCTTGGTTAAATCTTATTGATAGGAACGAATTGTTGGTTGTTTTAAAACAATATAAGGATTGTCTTGCTTGGTCTTACAATGAGCTGCCTGGGTTAGATAGGTCATTAGTGGAACATAGGCTTCCAATGAAGCCTAATTTCAGGCCATACGAGCAGAAACCAAGACGAATGAGCCCTGAATTGGTTCAAAAGGTGAAGGAGGAGATTGTTAGGCCCCTTAAAGCAGGCTTCATTAGAACAGCCAGGTATGTTGAATGGTTGTCTAATATTGTGCCTGTGGTTAAAAATAATGGCAAAATAAGGGTATGCATCGATTTTACAAATCTAAATTTAGCAACTCCAAAAGATGAGTACCCAATGCCCATAATTGATTTATTGGTGGGCAGTTCAGTAGGACATAAGATTTTGTCTATGATGGATGGGCATTCTGGTTACAACCAGATCTACATAGCAGAGAAAGATGTTCATAAGACAGCTTTCAGGTGTCCTAGGAGCATTGGCACTTTCAAATGGGTGAAGATACCATTCGGATTAAAGAATGTTGGAGCAACATATCAGAGGGCAATGAACACTATCTTCCATGATCTCATTGGAGGATACTTAGAATGTTACATTGATGATATTGTTGTAAAGTCTCAGTCTATGGAGGAGCATCTGGTTCACTTAACAGTAGCCTTCGAAAGAATGAGAGAATTCAAGTTAAAGCTCAATCCTCTTAAATGTGCTTTTGGTGTATCAGCTAGAAACTTCTTGGGATATGTGGTACACAAGAAAGGAGTACAGATTGATCAGAATAAAGCCAAGGCCATCATTGAGGCCAAACCTCTATCAAGTAAGAAAAAATTGCAAAAATTCCTTGGTGAGGTTAATTTCCTTTAAAGGTTTATTTCTAACATTGCAGGGAAAACTAAAGTATTTTCTTCTTTGTTAAGGCTAAAAAATGAAGGGGAATTTGTATGGACAGTTGAGCATCAAGCTGCTTTCGAAGGAATCAAAGCTTACTTGGCCAAGCCTCCAGTGTTGATGCCACCAAGGAGAGATAAACCCTTGAAGCTATACATTGCTGCAGCTGAAGAATCATTGGGAGTTTTCATAGCTCAAGACAATGAAGAAGGCAAAGAACAAGAAATCTATTACCTTAGTAGGTTTTTAAATTCTTGTGAATATAAATACTCAGCTGTAGAAAAGCTGTGTTTAGCATTGTACTTTGCAGCAATCTAATTAAGATATTATCTTTCGCCTACTGTTGTCTTGGTAATTGCAACTACAGATTTGGTTAAATACATGTTATCTAGACCAATGCTAAGAGGAAGAATTTTGCAAATGGATTTTAGCTCTATCAGAGTTTCATCTAGAATATGTCCCCCAAAAGGCAGTAAAAGGACAGGTTTCGGCTAATTTTTTGGCAGACCATCTGCGTCAAACAGAAAGCCAAGAGAAAATGGATCTTGGTTTAGTTAAATGTTGAGCCATGACAAATGTGGTTCGATGGATCTAAAGCCAATGGCCTAGTTGGAATTGGTGTTGTGATTAAGTCACCATAGGGGATAGAAACCACACATGGTTTCAGAGTTGATGAAACTACTTGTTCAAACAATCAAGCTAAGAATGAAGCTTTGGTAATGGGGCTTGAAATACTCATTGGATTACATGCTCACGCAGTTGGTATATTTGGAGATTCCCAGTTGGTAATCAACCAGGTAAAAGGAATTTTTAAATGTCAAAATGCAAGCATGTTACCATATTATGTTGTGGCATTACATTTGATTTCTCAGTTTCAAATAGCAAATGTGACTTATATCCCAAGATTCATGAATAACAAAGTCAATGATATAGCTCAAAAGGCTTCAAATTTCAGGAGAAGGGATGAAACTCAAATAAACATAAGTCAGGCTACATATCAAAAATTAATATCACCTTTAGGTAAAATGGGTATTATGTTAGAGGTCAATCATAATATCCTGCAAGATCAAGATTGGAGGTATCCAATCATGCAGTATTTGACTGGCCCATCTTCGAAGGCTAGCAGGAAGCTTAAATTGCAGTCTATGCAGTACATAGTATATGGCAATGCTCTTTACAAAAGGGGAGTAGATGGGCTATTATTGGAATGTCTAGGTCCAAAAGGGGCATTGACAGTCATGACTGAAGTGCATGAAGGCATTTGTGGTGCCCATTAGCTTGGTGTGAAGATGAGATGGTTGCTTCGAAAGCATTCCTATTATTGGCAAACCATCCTTAAAGACTATATAGAGTATGCAAAAGGTTGTCAGGCATGACAAAAGCGTGGCATGATAAGACATGCCCCAATAACTGATTTGCATGCAGTTGTGAAGCCTTAGCCATTTAGAGGATGGGCAATGGATATGATATGTAAAATCTATCCACTTTCTTCGAAGCAACATTATTTCATTCTAGTAGCCACAGATTACTTCACTAAATGGGTCGAAGCCAAGCCTTCTAAGGCTGTGGATCAGACTGAAGTTATTGGATTTATTAAAGAATTGATCCATAGGTTTAACATCCCACAGACCATAACTATAGATAATGGAAAGATGGTAAGGTCTTTCATAGCAGAATTTGGAATTAGTCTTTTTAATTCCACTCCTTATTATGCACAAGCAAATGGTGAAGCTGAATTATCTAACAAGTCCTTGAAAAAAAGAATTCAAAGAGTTGTGGAAGATAATCCTAGGGATTGGCATAACTTGTTGTTAGATGTGTTGTGGGCTTATAGAACTTCTTTAAGGTTAAGTACATGAATCACTCCTTATGCCTTAGTAAATGGACATGATGCAGTGTTGCTTGTGGAAATTAACATCAAATCCTTGATTGTAGAAGGAACAAATTGAGGTGAGGTAAAGAAAATGTGGGGCATATATGGAGTTAGGCCCAGGCATAAGGAAAGTGGAATGCTATGCCTCAAAGAAAGAAGGGAAGAAGGTACGGTAAGTATAAAGCTGGGAAGTGGAAGTATCAATTGAATGGGTTCTACACTTATTGGTACTTTAGGATTGACTTCCCCCTTTCCTTTTAAAGCTACCCTTAACTTTGTAGAAGTCAAAGAGGGCCCCTCATGCCCAGGTGAAATAGAAGAAGGCACAGTTGAGGTAAGAAGGTGTAAGCTGGCTGCTGCTGCATTCCAGAAAACAGAAAGATGTTAAATGCATGCTAAGTCTTGAAAAAGGAAATTGGTAAAAGGGACTGAGGGTAATAACCAACTCTAGTGGTTGCAGAGGTAATGGTTAGAGGGCTACGAAGGGAGTAATGTTCAACAGTTTGTTTCTTTCGTGCAACCTCTTTTTGCAATACATCAGCAGCAGCAGCTTCATCCCTTAGCATTTGTTGCCGCCTCCTTTTCTCGGACCTCTAGAAGACAATAATCTCTTTAAAGTTCTCTTTCTCCACTGCTTTGACAACTGTCTCATGAATGGAAACCTCAGTAAGATCAGAAGGAGAAATTGTCATTTTCTTCTTTCTTTTTAATGGCGTTTCTTTTCTTTTTTCTGTTTCCTTCTTTTCTATATGAGCTTCAAGTACCTCTTCTTCAGCGTCAAGCAAAAGTTTTCTTTTCTTTTGTTGTTGTTGCTTGCCCTTAAGAATAACTAAAGCTTAGGTCCTCTTGGGAGAATCTTCCTATGAAGCTCCTACACCGAATATTAAAGTTATAAGTAAATAAGCAAAGGTATCATAAGGGGAAGGAGAACAGTAAAACAAAAATGCATACCTTTCTTCGAGGTGGCTCTGGTGACTCTAGAAGAAGGAGATGAGGCAGCAACAGCAGGCACTGAGATAGCAAGAGTAAGGGTTGGGATAATAGGAATAGTGGAGGCAGTCATAGCGGCCCCAACCTCCTTGGGTTTTGCATGGGAGGTGTAGACACTCCATTTTTGACTGCCCTTAAGACTTGGGCGCCTCAGGTTGATCACTCGATAATGAAAGATACGCTGTACAAACATTCGATTTCTTCAGCAAGAAGAGCTTCTAAATCCCAACCTTACCCCCTCCATTTTGACCAAAAGTATTTTTAGACCTTAAAACCCTCTTTTTCAAAATATTTTTTCCAAATGCTTCTACGATGTTCCAAGGCTTGCATTTCATTTAAAATATTGCACTTTTGGTAAATCGAGTAAGAACAAAGTGGAAATAAATGTAAGGGAGGTGAACTCTTTGAAAAATCTTTAAAAACATCTTATTTATAGTTTTGGAGTTGAAGGAAATACAAGGGGATGGAAGAAAACTAGTTGGGGAAATGGTTAAGCATGAAACTATTAAGAGAGAAATGAGCAACCTTCACTAAAATAGGCATATCATTTTGTACACTTAGACTTTAGTTATAAGGTTACCACCATTGGAAAGTGGACTTCTGGGGCTTCAATTTAGACTCAAGAATCTCCTAACGCTAAGTCCAGATGAGGGCGATATGGCCGTTTGAAGTTAGGCATCAATCTGGTTAAGATAGAAATGAGAAACCTTCACTAAAATAGAAATATCTCTTTGTACACTTAGACGTTAGATGTGAGGTTGCCACCATTGGAAATTAGACTTCCGAGGATTCAATTTAGACTTAAGAATCACCTAAAACCAAGTCCAGATGAGGGAGATATGCTCGTTTGAAGTCGGCCTCAGAGCATATTTTTGTGGCCGGCCAACCACTAGTGGTGTACGGCCGTACACTTTTGTGGCCTGCCAGCCACTTGTTCCTGAGAGTAGATATTTGCAGATATTTGGTGTCAGCTGTCTCCACAGGTCCATGTACTGCACCAACTATCTCCATATGGATATGTCTAAGGGAGTTACATGTTTTTATATATATACTTGACCTCCTCTCTTGAAATTTGGTTAGAAAAAATTCCAAAGACTTCAATACTTACATAGCACTCTCTCTCTCTTTCTCTCTCTCTCTCTCTCTCTCTCTCTCTTTCTCTCTATCTTGCAACCTACATACTTTCTCTCTCTACACTTCCTAAACCAAAAATTTAGCTCTTCTTGCTAAGACTCTTGAGCTCAAATCTCAGCCCTTGAGAGTGAGAACTTGTGGGTTTGTTAACAAAAGAGTTACCTTACTTCAAGAGGGTGGACAGACATCTCCTGAGAATGCTTTGTTTGTGTTCTATTTGTTTTTTGTTGCAGCAGGAGAAACCCAACCTTAGTGGCTGGCAGGCCACCTTTACTGCATGGCAGGCCACTATTAGTGGGCGGCCGGCCACCACTTTTGGCTTGCTAGCCACCTTTTTCAGCTAGGCAGTACCACTTTTTTTCACAGAGCAGAGTAGAGGCTGAGGTGCAAAACAGTGCAGATGCATTTTAGGGAGGGGGGGGGGAGAGAAATTCATGTGCATGCATAAGCCATTTCCTTGCTCCTCGGGACCCGTTAGATTTTTTTTTGTTTAGTAGTATGTTGTTGGTGAACTTGTAATTAATTACTTAGTTAATTAAATTCCGTAAATGTAACTAATTAGTTAGAGTTTGTTGCGATTATTTCATGAGCTAGAATAGTTAGTTAAATTCATTGTTGTAATAGTTAGTTAATTAATTAGCTAGGACATTTATTCGAACCCTCCCGCGCGATGGCAAATTGTAATAATGTGTGTATGTCTCCCCAACTGTCATTTCTTTCTCCCATTTATTTACTTGCTTATGATGGATAGCCTAGAGCATCATGTTTACTTTAGCATATTCCATGATTTGCATCCATTTATCTTGCATGCATAAAGGTTCAGTTCATCATTTTAACAAACATTGTCATTTATTACTTCGTTGAATACGTGCTTAAACTGCATGCTATCAAATTGCTTCACATACCATATTAGTAGCCGAGCCTATTAAAATTGCATCTTGCATGTGTAGCATTAGTCATATTGCATCATTAGGATCATGCATTTTTCCTAACTCTTTTATTTCTTTTGGCTCGCCTTGGAGTACTAGGTGAGCGTTTATTGCTTTAATATATTGCATGTGTGCGATTGCTGCCATGTAAAGCATGATTACCATGAGGCTAAATGCTTAAGTGATATACTTGTTTGAATGCCTGTGGATGAAGGCTAATTGCTCAAAATGGGATAGTTTGATCAAATGTACATATGAGGTCACTTTTTCAAGTGGTACATATTCAAAACACTTTTCAAACAAACTTGAAATCAAATATTTCAATTTTTTCAAATTAGTCTATACTTGTGTACATCACATAGTAAAGTTAGCCTAATAATTGGAACAAGAGCATATAATGTAGATGAGAATAAGATCATAATTAGTAGAGGCCGATCTTTTGATTGGGTGAGCGGGGTGCTCAATTCATGACTTTTCCTTCTCGTACCTAAATTCCCGAGCCGAGACACTTTGGTGATGATGGATAAATGGCCTTTGGCACAAGTCTCGAGTTTCCTAAATTTTCTAAAAATATTTAGGTAGCGACTCTGTAATCTGGCAAAACAGTCCATTTTTGACATTTTGATTCAAAATTGATTTTCCAAAAGATTTTTCAGATTTTGAATCATTTTTGTTTATCTATTTCATATTGCACTTGCGAAATTAGATTCAACCCCACGAGAGTCCGAACTGTAGGGCTGATCGTATCCGAAAAGAGCACGAAAAGTTGAGCCACAATTTCTGGCAACTCTGCTCCAAGGGCCACTTATTCGTCATCACCAAAGTGTCTCGGCTCGAGAACTTAGGTACGAGAGAGGAAAGTCATGAATTGAGCACCCCCGCTTACCTGATCAAAAGATTGGCCTCTACTAATCATGATGTGATTCTTATCTACTTTATATGCTTTGCATTGCATTTGCATTGGTGCTTTTAAGTCACTGTGTTTGTCATCTGCTATTCCTAGACGATTTGCCGGAGGCTGCCCAAAAGCTTGCTAAAAGGCTGACCAGTTGTGGGCTCTGCCATGTTAGGAACATAACCCTTTGATCTGGACTACCGCTGTACCATTTGATTCTCCTTTCATTTCTCGGTGTTAGGTGCGCGAGGTATATTAGGTAGTCTTGCTGAGGTACCCTTTTTGACCAAATCGACCTAGTTGCATATAGTAAAGCCATAGTGGCTGTTCCAAACTAGGACAGGATACTCACCTATATACAGGATTGCGTGAAACCACTTGATTGAAGTAGTGAAACTCTAGTTCATGAAAAAAACTAGGACAGGGTAACCTTACCCCCTCATAAGGGTGTTTTGGCTCTCTTTTAACTGGTATGTGCTTTATAGTGAAAATTGTACAGGAATGTTCATATCAGTGGCACTGTTGGTATCTGTTTTGGGGTAGAATTTAGTAGGGAGTACAGTCATTCAGCTGTGATCATATCCCGTTCAAGTGAAATTGGGTTGAGGGTGCTGGTCTGTTTTCTCTTTTGTAAAGTAGTCCTGGAACCATAGCTTCAGAAGGCTCTGTTATCCCTCGGGTACTCTGGACTCGTGTTGATAGACTTTGATAGGTTGGAGATCTAGTTCAGGGGCAACTTGTGTTTGCCTCACTGTCACCAGTTACAAGATGGAGGAGAATCAGAAAAAGTTCACTAGTACCATTCTTACAGTAATCACCTCTTAGTTCACCTGTGTTCAGTCCAGTTCAAGAACATTCATCTGCTTCTAGGCTAGTTCAAGACCACTCACCTATTCTAATCGCACAATATCCCCCGGCCAATATAGAGGAACTAATACTCCATCTGTAACAAACAATTGAGACATTGCAGCATGATGAGGCCTATCAGGCCAAGGTTACAGCCCGTCAGGCTGAGGTCATAACCAGACCACAGTAACAGCAACCATAGCCAGCAATGGCCTTTGCATCACATGTACCCGCCGCGGCCATCCCCTATACTTGGTGCCACTGCTAATACTGCCAACGCTCAAGAAAACCAGGGTGTTTCGGTCTTCCCAGCTCAACCAGAACCTATCCCCAGCACAAGCTTCCAAAGCCCCAGTCCATCAAACCGAGGCCCTGTTTGAGTTTGGGGTTGATCC
>CM069906.1:104034416-104188300 GCA_036172215.1 Camellia granthamiana
AGAACCCTTATAATTGCTTTCCAGTCTTCTTCTCCTGGATTACTCGTATATCTACTTAATTTACTTACTGCATAAGCTATATCTAGGCGAGTGCAGTTCATCAAGTACATTAAGCTTCCAATAATTTGGACATACTCTAATTGAGAAATAATTTCCTGTACATTCTTAGAAACATACAAATTAACATCTACATGTGTTCTACCAAGATGATCATCATCTTTGCTAAATTTGTCAAGTATTTTCTCAATGTAATGAGATTGTGACAAAGTATATCCTTCTGATGTTTTGGTAATTTTCATATCAAGAATTACATCAGCAATGCCCATGTCCTTCATATCAAAATGTTTATTCAACATTTTCTTGGTAGTTTTAATCATGTCATTATTACTACCTATGATGAGCATATCATCTACATAAAGACATACAATGACATAACCTTTGTCTGTATTTTTAATATAAACACATTTGTCATACTCATTAATTTTAAATCCATTTGACATCATTGCCTTATCAAATTTCTCATGCCATTGCTTTGGCGCTTGTTTTAAACCATATAATGATTTAACCAATTTACACACTTTCTTTTCTTTTCTTGGAACAAAAAAACCTTCTGGTTGTTCCGTGTAAATTTCTTCATGTAACTCACCATTTAAGAAAGCGGTTTTCACATCCATTTGATGAATTTCTAGATTGTATAGAGATGCAATGGCAATTAGCATTCTAATAGATGTTATTCTAGTAACCGGTGAGTTTGTGTCAAAATAATCAAGGCCTTCTTTTTGTCTAAATCCTTTGACCACAAGTCTTGCCTTGTATTTGTCAATTGATCCATCCGCTTTCAATTTTAAGACAGAATCGAATTATTCTGTTTACAGAATTTTTCGTTTGTTTCCTTTTCTCTTTCTTCTTTTAAGAAAATTATTTTCTGTGGATTTACAAAATAATATTCTGGTTGGAAAAACAAATAGTGATTATATGCTATTTGACAGATAGTAGTAATATACTGTCTCTTTTCTTTAACAACTAGTAGTACGATACCGGTGTCATTAACAATTCAGAATATATTTTTGTGGAATTTTTTCAGAAATTTATTTTGGGTTTTAGAAATTATTTTCTAAGTTTTCATTACTTAAAATTCTGTTTCAATATTTTAATATTGGAGTGTTACAAGAGATTTAAATTTCTGTGTGAAATTATTTTGGTTAAATAAAATTTTATTTTATTTCCAAATTAATTGAAAAATAAAAGTTATATTCTTATTTATTTTATTTTACAGAATTTAATTTCTTGTGTGTAATTAATTTGGTTAAATAAAATTTTATTTTATTTCCAAATTAATTGAAAAATAAAAGTTATATTCTTATTTATTTTATTTTACAGAATTTAATTTCTTGTGTGTAATTAATTTGGTTAAATAAAATTTTATTTTATTTCCAAATTAATTGAAAAATAAAAGTTATATTCTTATTTCTTTTATTTTACAGAATTTAATTTTCTGTGTGGAATTATTTTGGTTAAATAAAATTTTATTTTATTTCCAAATTAATTGAAAAATAAAAGTTATATTTTTTTTTATTTTACAGAATTTAATTTTCAGTGTGAAATTAATTTGTTTAAATAAAATTTTATTTTATTTTCAAATTAATTGGAAATAAAAGTTATATTCTTGTTTCTTTTATTTTTTACGGAATTTAATTCTGTGAATTTGATTTAATCTTCTTTGTAGTGTAAATTCTAATTATAATTTTATTTTATAAATTAGAATTGATGGCTATTGAAACTAATGCCCAAACAAGTACTACTGTGGTGGCTGCAATGACGCCAACCTCTCTCCTATTGTAACAGTACCGGTAAATCACGGTAAACAGGTAGAGAAGTTCTCAGGAACTGACTTTAAAAGATGGCAACAAAAAATGTTGTTCTATCTTATAACTCTGACCCTGACTTGTTTCCTCCGTGAAGATGCTCCTATCCTGAAAGAGGATGAAACCGACCGGCAAGTGGTTGCTGCGGTTGATATCTAGAAACATGCCAATTTCCTTTGCCGGAATTACATCTTGAACGGACTTGACAACACATCATACAACGTCTACAGTCCAATCAAGACAGCAAAGGAACTTTGGGAATCGTTGGAGAAAAAGTATAAAACGGAAGATGCCGGCTCAAAGAAATTTGTGGTTGGCAGATTCCTGGATTTTGTAATGGTTGATTCAAAAACTGTGATCAGCCAAGCTCAAGATTTCCAACTCATTCTGCACGACATTCACGCAGAAGGTATGTCTCTCAGTGAATCCTTCCAAGTTGCAGCCTCAATTGAAAAATTACCAAAAGGCTGGAAGGTATTCAAGAACTACCTCAAACACAAGCGCAAAGAAATTTCTATGGACGAATTAATTGTGCGTTTGAGAATTGAGGAGGACAACCACAATTCTGAAAAGCGGGCTGGTAAGCATCCTATGGAGTCTAAGGCAAATGTGGTGGAACATGCTTCAAAAACCAAGAAACGAAAGTCTTCTAGAGAAAGTTCATCACAAGGCTCTAAAGGGGGGGGGGGATAATAAAAAGTACAAGTTTAATGGCAAATGTTACATTTGTGACAAAGAGGAACATCGGGCCAAAGATTGCCGTAGCAAAGGCAAAAGCAAAAGAAGAACAAGCAAGAAGCATGCTCAAGCCCACATGACTGAAGTGGACAATATTTCCAATGGTATAGATGATATCAATCTTTCTACAGTTGTTTCCGAGGCAAATCTTGTCGGAAATCCTAAAGAATGGTGGGTGGACACTGGTGCTACTCACCATATTTGTGCCCACAAAAAGATGTTCACATCTTATTTTACAGTGGACAATGGTGAACAACTTTTTATGGGCAACTCCTCAACTTCCAAAGTTGAAGGACAAGGAAAGATTGTACTCAAGATGACATATGGAAAGGAACTCACTCTTAACAATGTGCTGCATGTACCGGACATTCGCAAAAATTTAGTTTCCGGATCTTTGCTGAGTAAGAATGGGTTTAGGCTAGTTTTTTAAAGTGACAAGTTTGTACTTACCAAAAACGGGATGTATGTAGGAAAAGTTTACATGTCTGATGACCTTTTCAAGTTAAATGTAATGACCGTTGTACCTTCAGTTATTAATAATAATACATCTTCTTCTTACTTGCTTGAGTCTTCAAATTTATGGCATGGTAGACTAGGACATGTTAATTTTGGATCTTTGCGTAGATTAATTAATATGGAATGTTTACCTAAATTTGACATTGATTCAAATCATAAATGTGAAATTTGTGTTGAGGCAAAATTATCTAAAACTCCTTTTCATTCAATTGAAAGAAGTACGGAACCACTTGAATTAATTAATAGTGACATTTGTAATTTTAATCAATTCAAACCAGAGGTGGGAAAAAATATTTTATCCCTTTTATAGATGACTATACTAGATATAGTTATGTTTATTTAATTCGAACCAAGGATGAAGTTTTGGAAACTTTCATTCAATATAAGAATGAAGTTGAAAATCAACTTGGTAAGAAAATCAAGAAACTTAGAAATGATAGAGGTGGTGAATATGAATCACCTTTTGGTGAATTTTGTAAAGAACATGGAATAATTCATCAAACCACCGCTCCTTACTCACCTCAGCAAAATGGAATTGCTGAAATGAAAAATAGGACTTTAAATGAAATGATGAATGCCATGTTAATAAGTTCTGGATTACCTCAGAACTTGTGGACGGAAACAATACTTTCTGCTAATTATATACTTAATAAAGTACCCCGAAAGAAAGTAAATCAAATACCTTACGAATTGTGTCATGGAAGAATACCATCCTACAAATACTTAAAAGTGTGGGGGTGTTTGGCTAAAGTGGCTATTCCTTATCCTAAAAAGACTAAGATAGGTCCTAAGACCATTGATTGCATTTTCATTGGTTATGCCAAGAATAGTAGTGCATATCGGTTTTTGATTCATAAATCAGAACATTCCGAAATGCATGTAAATACTATTATTGAGTCTCGGAATGCATCATTCTTTGAACATGTATTTCCAAATAAGACTAGACAAGAGACTAGTAATAATAAGAGATCTTTTGATGCTATTACTAGTAATGATCAAGAACATGATCAAGAGCAAGAGTTAGACCAAAATGAGGAAGAAGAACCTAGGCGTAGTAAACGTGCTTGGACCTCAAAATCTTTTCGTCCAGATTTTCTAACATTTTTGTTAGAAAATGAGCCTTTAACTTTTAAAAAGGCTATGTCCAGTCCTGAAGCTCCTTTATGGAAAGAAGCTGTCAACAGTGAAGTTGAATCCATCTTGCAAAATCACACTTGGGAATTAGTGGACTTGCCACCAGGTTGTAAACCTCTTGGGTACAAGTGGATTTTCAAAAGGAAAATGAAATCGGATGGATCAATTGACAAATACAAGGCAAGTGTAACGCCCTCAAAATAATAACATTAATCCCAACAATATAGACATGCTATGATATATAAAAGGTCCACATCCTTCCATTCACCAGAGTTTTATTACACAAAAAGTATCACATGTTAACAACAAAAGCGAACGCCCTAAGGGCTTACAGCTTTCCAAGTTAACACTTGGTTACACAAAAGTAGAGTGCTAACTCATTTACACATAAAGCCCTTGGCTTGAATTTACATGTAATACAACAAAAGGAAAGACAGCCAAAAAGCCTGTTCGCCACTAGCCTCCCAAGCTAAGTCCTTGGAGGTGGCATGCTTCCTGTACCTGAAAATGATGTTCCCATATAGGGTGAGCCACAGCCCAGTAGAAATATACTAAACCAATTATGAACAATGACTAAAAGATTAACAGTTGATAGATGGTCAACACTTTTACATTCGTTCATAACATAACACAATTCCAAGACACTTAAGTCTATATTCCCTTTCATTTCCATTTCTTTCCTTTTACTTGCCATTTCATAACCTTGGCTCAGAACCTGGCCAAACATCACACATGAGACAAACACTCATGCCAACACTTTTTGCTTCATCAAAGATAAACATAACAGTTATATCAATACTTCCAACGACAAGCATATCCGCTCTGTCAATACACTTCTAGATAGGCATACCCGCTCTATCTACGGAGTTCATCCCCTATCTCCTCCCAACAACATCCGGTTTAGAGGTCCATCCCCTATCTTCCCCTAAACCGTGGAGTACATCCCCTATCTTCTCCAACACAACACAATGCATATAAACAACAATTATATACATCACAAATCAACACAATTAATTATCCAAATTAATCAATCAATGTAATTAGGGCATTCTCCATAATTAACATCGCAACCCTTAGGTTCCAATTTCCTTAATGTTTCAACATTAATTCCATGTTTCTATACCAAACATGCTTCTAGGTTTATCATAGATGAAAACCCCCAACTTTTGTAAAATTACACAATGGCCCAAAGTTTCCCAAAATCACACAACAACCCCAACATATCAAAATGCTAAAATTTAAAGACAAAACTCATAAAGAGGAGTAGGATATCCCTACCTCAAAGAATGAGTTCCAAAGGAGAAGGACCCAAAACCAAAATGCTCCAAACACCAAACTATTCGGATCAAAAGAACGCCCTCGACGATCAACACCCTTTTTGTGAAGACCAAAGGTGAGCAAAACACCCTAACTAGATCAATACTAAGAGAGAAGGTAAGGTTCTTGAGTGAGAAGCTCTGAAAATGGCGTTTTGGGTAAAGTAAGAGAGAGAAGATAAGTCAAAAAGTGATTTAAAATGCCCAGTCCCACTCAGTTATACGACAGGTCCGCTCGAGCGTAAGACACTCCGCTCGAGCGTAAAGACACAAAAACATGGTCCGCTCGAGCGCAACATTGTCCGCTCGAGCGCCAAGACACAGACACAAAGTTCTTCCGCTCGAGCGTAGATACCAGTCCGCTCGAGCTCAGGTCTCCCCCTCCCAGAACTCTCACCAAAAATACACTGTCCGCTCGAGCGCAACATCCCCGCTCGAGCGCAACCAGCTCGAGCGCACCAAACCCGCTCGAGCGTAGGAACCACACTTGCAGAAGTTTTGCAGGTGCACAAAATACTGGACGTATGCATTCTCCGCTCGAGCGCCAAAACCCCCGCTCGAGCGCACAAGCAACAACAACCTCTCCGCTCGAGCGTGAACATCTCCGCTCGAGCGGACCAGCCAAAACCTGGGCAACTAGACTTTGTTCCTAAGCTCAACCAACCTGTAACAAACCTGCCCAACACATCCTATAACTCAAATACAAAGCAAGAAAGGATGTAAACAAGACAATACTCAACTACCAACATCCACGGACACATGTCCGGATTACTGTACAACAAGGGGTAAACCCGGGATCGCTATAACCTCCCCCCCTTAAAGAATTTCGTCCCTGAAATTTAGGGCAAGTTTTTTTTTTTGAAAATCAAGTTTTCCTCTCTTTTAAATAATGTTATACCACAACATTCCACAATTCGACCCATTCCCGGTCATTCCATCTCTTATCAAGAGGCATTCTACAACATATACATTTCGACATGCATTCTCTTTTCTTTTCAACCATTTCCAACACACATGGTTCACAATTCATATCATAAGCAATAATCATGATACAATTCCATTTCTATAATATAGCCAACACATGCAATATTATAATCAACTCCCATAACAAGGCAAGTTCTACAACATTTACATTAACCAAAACATGCACCATGTTTCTCAATTTAAGACATTTTTAATACTCTTAAATTTCATTACAATTACACAATTGCAATACTTGATTACACATCAACAAACAAGTCCGGATATTTCTCGCGGACTCCCAACTCACGTTCCCAAGTGGCCTCCTCCACTCCGTGATATTTCCACAAAACCTTAACCAAAGGGATGGTCTTGCCACGCAGGACTTGATCCCGCCTGTCCAAGACCCGAACCGGTCTCTCCTCATACGAGGCATCCTCATCTACCTCTAAGTCGGTCCAATCCAACACATGTGATGGATCCGGCTCATACTTCCGAAGCATACTCACATGAAACACGTCATGAACCCCGGATAACTGTGGCGGCAAAGCTAAACGATAAGCAACCTCGCCAACCCTCTCAAGGATCTCAAAAGGACCAATAAACCGAGGGGATAACTTCCCACTCTTCCCAAACCTCATCAAACCCCGTCTAGGTGATATCTTCAGAAACACATGATCACCCATCTCAAACTCCAATGGTCTTCTCCTACGGTCAGCATAAGATTTCTGACGACTCTGGGCTGTAACAAGCCTCCTACGGATAAGCTCAACTTTCTCCGTCGTCTCCTTAACCAACTCCGGACCCAACAAAGGTGTATCACCCACCTCGGCCCAACAAACTGGAGACCTACAAGGTCGGCCATACAAGGCCTCAAACGGCGCCATGCCGATACTAGACTGAAAACTGTTGTTGTAGGCAAACTCTACCAATGGTAAGTGCCTCTCCCACGTCCCACTGAAATCAAGGACACAACCCCGAAGCATATCCTCGAGGATCTGAATAGTACGCTCGAACTGCCCGTCAGTCTGAGGATGATAAGCTGTACTAAAGGTCAACTTAGTACCCAAGGCACTCTGCAAACTCTGCCACAACCTAGCAGTAAAACGAGGATCTCTATCTGAGACGATCGTCGCTGGGACCCCGTGCAACCTCACTATGTCCCGAATATACAAGTCGGCAAGATGATCTACTGAATCTCTCACGCGCATAGGAATGAAGTGCGCCGACTTAGTCAACCGGTCTACAACCACCCAAATAGCATCACTACTTCGCTGAGTCCTCGGAAGACCTACAACGAAGTCCATAGTGACATGCTCCCACTTCCACTCGGCAATAGGCAAGGGTTGTAACAAACCCGCTGGCCTCTGATGCTCGGCCTTCACTTGCTGGCAAGTAAGGCACTTGGACACGAAAACTGCCACATCCCTCTTCATACCCCGCCACCAAAACTGGCGACCCAAATCCCGGTACATCTTAGTACCTCCCGGATGCACCGCAAAGCGCGAATGGTGAAACTCTCGGAGTACTTCCTCTCGGCAAGACTCCGGTACAAGCAAACGATCTCGGTATCTCACACTCAGGTCGGGATACACCGTCAAACCCTTCTCAACCTTCCCACTGGAGATCTTCTCTCGGAGAGATTCTACCTCAAGGTCACCTCTCTGTGCCTCTAACACTCTAGTTACAAGCGTAGGCTGTGCAACAACAGAAAACAAGGCCGCAGCCTCAACGGATTCGCCCAGAAGCAAATCAAACTCGCCAATGGCCCCCAACATCTTCCACTCCCGGATGGCTACACAAGCTACATCACTAATGGATTTCCTGCTAAGGGCATCGGCCACAACATTGGCCTTTCCCGGGTGATAATGCAACTCGAAGTCGTAATCCTCAATAAACTCCATCCATCTCCTCTGCCTCAAATTCAAGTCTTTCTGTGAAAACAGATATTTCAGACTCTTATGATCCGAGAATACCTCGAATCTCTCACCATAAAGGTAGTGCCTCCAGATTTTCAAGGCAAAGATCACAGTCGCTAACTCTAGATCATGCGTAGGGTAATTCTTCTCGTGAATTTTCAACTGACGCGAGCCATAAGCTACTACTTTCCCCTCTTGCATCAACACATAACCCAAACCCTCTCGTGAAGCATCACAATAGACTGCATAACCCAACCCTCTCTCCGGAATAATCAAGACCGGAGCGGTGGTCAGTCTAACTTTCAACTCCTGGAACGACTTTTCACAAGTCTCACTCCATACAAAGCTGACTCCCCTCCGAGTCAATCTGGTCAACGGTGAAGCTAACCTGGAGAAATCCTTCACAAACCGGCGGTAATACCCAGCTAATCCCAGAAAACTGCGGATCTCAAACACACTCTTAGGCTGTGCCCAATCTTGCACTGCCTCAGTCTTGGATGTATCAACAGACACCCCTTCCCCGGAAACCACATGGCCTAAGAACTTGACTTCTCTTAGCCAAAACTCACACTTCCCAAACTTGGCATACAGCCTATGGGCTCTAAGCAACTCAAGCACCACTCTCAAGTGTTCCTCGTGCTCCTCCTCTGAAGGTGAATAAATAAGGATGTCGTCCACGAAGACGAATACAAAACGATCCAAGAATTCCCGGAAGATCCGGTTCATCAGGTCCATAAAGACTGCCGGTGCGTTGGTAAGCCCAAATGGCATTACCAGAAACTCATAATGGCCATACCGCGTACGGAATGCCGTCTTTGGAATATCCTCCTCCCTGACCCTCAACTGGTGGTAACCCGATCTCAAATCTATCTTAGAGAAACAACGGGAACCCTTCAACTGGTCAAACAAATCGTCTATACGGGGCATAGGGTACTTATTCTTAACCGTAGCCCGATTCAACTTCCGGTAGTCAATACACAATCTCAAGGCACCATCTTTCTTCTTAGCAAAGAGTGCCGGCGCTCCCCACGGTGAAACACTAGGGCGAACAAAGCCCTTATCTAGCAATTCCTGGAGCTGAACTTTCAACTCAACCAACTCTGCTGGAGCAAAACGGTAAGGTGCCATAGAAATCGGCGCCGTGCCGGGCACTAAATCGATAGAGAACTCAATCTCTCGGTGAGGTGGCAAATCAACAAGGTCCTCGGGAAAAACATCCGAGTACTCACAAACTACCCTCGGCAACACAATCTGGGTCTCATCACACTCACCACTCTCAAAGCTAGCAAGCAGACCACTAAGCTCATTCCGCCCTCGCGGACCATACCCCGGTGGCACTACACTACCAACCCGGTCTCCCAAGAAATGAAAATACTCCCCGCTCACGGTACAACAAGTGACCCTCTGGCGGTAGCAATCAATAACTGCTCGATATGACGATAACCAGTCCATACCCAAAATAACATCAAAGCCCTTCATGGGCATAACTACAAATGGAAACGGAAGACGATGATCGTCGACCTCGATATCACAACCTCTACATCCGTGTTTCAAAATCAACTCACCCCCAATAGGTGACACTACACAAATAGGAGATGCTAATAGTGCTAACTCCAACTCCAACACAGATGCAAATGCAGCAGATACAAAAGAATGAGATGCACCCGTATCTACCAACACTCTAGCAACCGAGTTGCAAAACAGAAAGGTACCTCTCACTACTGATGGAGCCGGTACTAGGTCCTGCGCGGTAACAGCATACACGCGCCCTGTAGGCCCCTGATCCACCTGCTCGCCTCTCGGAGCATAGGACTGCTGCACTGACTGGGACGACGAAGCCCCCGGATTGGCCCTCGAGGCCTACACAGACTGAGCTGGCTGAAATCCATGCGTCTGTCTAGAACCAGACGCTCCTGAAGTGGCACTCAACCGTGGGCAAAACCTTTTCATGTGCCCAGGCTGTCCACACTGAAAACAAGACAAGGGCTGCCCCCTGCCCGAACTCTGACTCTGCGGTCTAGCTGACGAAGAAGCAGCTCTCTGACCCCCGCCCTTCTGCGGGCAAACTGAAGCTTTGTGACCCGGCTGGCCACACTTGAAACAGGTGAACTCTCCCTGACTGCCCCTCCCGGAGCCTGCACTCGGTACTGGGAAAGTCGACCTAGCCAAACCACCCTGGGACTGCTGAGGGTTATAACCCCTCTGCCTCCTACCATCACCCTGTCCCTCTTGGCCCCTCTTGGAGCCTCCATGTTTCTCCTCCTCTCCCTCCTGCATCATCAGCTCCATATGAGCTGCAGCATCCACCAAATGCCTGTAGTCTCGAATGTAGGGTCCACCAACTTTCAACTTGAGATCCCATCTCAACTTCCGCTCAAACTCGTAGCAACGGCGCTCCTCTGTCGCCACAAGTTCAGGTGCAAACCTGGACAAGCTAGTAAATGTAGCCTCAAACTCGGCCACAGACAAACCCTCCTGCTTAAGCCGGCTAAACTGATCCCTCAGCCTCTCTCTAGCCACAGCAGATAAAAACCTCTCCTGGAAAGCATTCACAAACGCCTCCCAAGTACCACCAACACGAGCTTTCTCATACTTCCACCATTGACCCGCATCTCCCTTCAGCTGGAAGGATGCCAAGGTCACTTTCAATGCTCCGTCCTCAATGCCTAGCATCTCGAACGTTTTACTCATCTGTTCTAGCCACTCGTCTGCCTTCAGTGGCTCCTTAGGGTCCCCAACAAACTCCTCCGGGTTAGACCGGAAGAACTCCCTCTTCAAGAAGGAAGGCCCTGCCTCAGCTGCCTGATTCCCTGCTCTGAGAATACCCAAAGCTCCTGCTATCTCCTGGGCCAAGGCACTCATGGCCTGCTGACCCGCTGGTTCGGCCACGTTGGCCTGACCAACCCCCTCCTGAACTGCCGGAATCTCTTCCGGTAATGGCACCTCCTGCCTCCTAGGCCTACCACGCCTACCACCTCTTGCTCGTCCTGACATCCTAATAAAGGTAACACAGGAAGTTAGCACATTCATAAACGTGCCAAAACTAAACGCTCACGTCCTAATGCATGGACAACTGTAATTCATTCCACGTAAGCACATAAACACATAAGCACTTACGAATTTCATTTCCGGATAATGATAGTCCCAAGGCGTTACTAGAGTACCGGTTAGAAATAGCATTGATCAAGTGCTTTTCCAACAAGACTCCCAGAAACCCAAAGATCCAATCAACATCCTAGAAATTAAATCCCATACCCAAATAATCACATAAGCATGTTATCACATAAGCATAACAGTACACTTAAGTCTCTATTAAGCGAGACAAACCCATTGTGATCCTAATCACTTCCCACGTACCCAAAGTATTCGAACCCGGTACGCTCTGATACCAAGTTGTAACGCCCTCAAAATAATAACATTAATCCCAACAATATAGACATGCTATGATATATAAAAGGTCCACATCCTTCCATTCACCAGAGTTTTATTACACAAAAAGTATCACATGTTAACAACAAAAGCGAACGCCCTAAGGGCTTACAGCTTTCCAAGTTAACACTTGGTTACACAAAAGTAGAGTGCTAACTCATTTACACATAAAGCCCTTGGCTTGAATTTACATGTAATACAACAAAAGGAAAGACAGCCAAAAAGCCTGTTCGCCACTAGCCTCCCAAGCTAAGTCCTTGGAGGTGGCATGCTTCCTGTACCTGAAAATGATGTTCCCATATAGGGTGAGCCACAGCCCAGTAGAAATATACTAAACCAATTATGAACAATGACTAAAAGATTAACAGTTGATAGATGGTCAACACTTTTACATTCGTTCATAACATAACACAATTCCAAGACACTTAAGTCTATATTCCCTTTCATTTCCATTTCTTTCCTTTTACTTGCCATTTCATAACCTTGGCTCAGAACCTGGCCAAACATCACACATGAGACAAACACTCATGCCAACACTTTTTGCTTCATCAAAGATAAACATAACAGTTATATCAATACTTCCAACGACAAGCATATCCGCTCTGTCAATACACTTCTAGATAGGCATACCCGCTCTATCTACGGAGTTCATCCCCTATCTCCTCCCAACAACATCCGGTTTAGAGGTCCATCCCCTATCTTCCCCTAAACCGTGGAGTACATCCCCTATCTTCTCCAACACAACACAATGCATATAAACAACAATTATATACATCACAAATCAACACAATTAATTATCCAAATTAATCAATCAATGTAATTAGGGCATTCTCCATAATTAACATCGCAACCCTTAGGTTCCAATTTCCTTAATGTTTCAACATTAATTCCATGTTTCTATACCAAACATGCTTCTAGGTTTATCATAGATGAAAACCCCCAACTTTTGTAAAATTACACAATGGCCCAAAGTTTCCCAAAATCACACAACAACCCCAACATATCAAAATGCTAAAATTTAAAGACAAAACTCATAAAGAGGAGTAGGATATCCCTACCTCAAAGAATGAGTTCCAAAGGAGAAGGACCCAAAACCAAAATGCTCCAAACACCAAACTATTCGGATCAAAAGAACGCCCTCGACGATCAACACCCTTTTTGTGAAGACCAAAGGTGAGCAAAACACCCTAACTAGATCAATACTAAGAGAGAAGGTAAGGTTCTTGAGTGAGAAGCTCTGAAAATGGCGTTTTGGGTAAAGTAAGAGAGAGAAGATAAGTCAAAAAGTGATTTAAAATGCCCAGTCCCACTCAGTTATACGACAGGTCCGCTCGAGCGTAAGACACTCCGCTCGAGCGTAAAGACACAAAAACATGGTCCGCTCGAGCGCAACATTGTCCGCTCGAGCGCCAAGACACAGACACAAAGTTCTTCCGCTCGAGCGTAGATACCAGTCCGCTCGAGCTCAGGTCTCCCCCTCCCAGAACTCTCACCAAAAATACACTGTCCGCTCGAGCGCAACATCCCCGCTCGAGCGCAACCAGCTCGAGCGCACCAAACCCGCTCGAGCGTAGGAACCACACTTGCAGAAGTTTTGCAGGTGCACAAAATACTGGACGTATGCATTCTCCGCTCGAGCGCCAAAACCCCCGCTCGAGCGCACAAGCAACAACAACCTCTCCGCTCGAGCGTGAACATCTCCGCTCGAGCGGACCAGCCAAAACCTGGGCAACTAGACTTTGTTCCTAAGCTCAACCAACCTGTAACAAACCTGCCCAACACATCCTATAACTCAAATACAAAGCAAGAAAGGATGTAAACAAGACAATACTCAACTACCAACATCCACGGACACATGTCCGGATTACTGTACAACAAGGGGTAAACCCGGGATCGCTATAGCAAGACTTGTGGTCAAAGGATTTAGGAAAAAAGAAGGTCTAGACTATTTTGACACATACTCACCGGTTACTAGAATAGCATCTATTAGAATGCTAATTGCCAGTACATCTCTATATAATCTTAGAAATTCATCAAATGGATGTGAAAACCGCTTTCTTAAATGGTGAGTTAAATGAAGAAATTTACATGGAACAACCAGAAGGTTTTTCTATTCCAGGAAAAGAAAAGAAATTGTGTAAATTGGTTAAATCACTATATGGTTTAAAACAAGCGCCAAAGCAATGACATGAGAAATTTGACAATGCAATGATGTCAAATGGATTTAAAATTCATGAGTGTGACAAATCTGTTTATATTAAAAACACAGATAAAGGTTATGTCATTGTATGTCTTTATGTAGATGATATGCTCATCATTGGTAGTAATAATGACATGATTAAAACTACCAAGAAAATGTTGAATAAACATTTGAGACATGAAGGACATGGGTATTGCTGATGTAATTCTTGGTATGAAAATTACCAAAACATCAGAAGGTTATGCTTTGTCACAATCTCATTACATTGAGAAAATACTTGACAAATTCAGCAAAGATGATGATCATCTTGGTAGAATACCTGTAGATGTTAATTTGTATCTTTCTAAGAATATACAGGAAAGTATTTCTCAATTAGAGTATGCCCAAATTATTGGAAGCTTAATGTACTTGATGAACTGCACTCACCCAAATATAGCTTATGCAGTAAGTAAATTAAGTAGATATACGAGTAATCCGGGAGTAGAACACTGGAAAGCAATTATAAGGGTTCTAAGATATCTCCGATTCACTCGTAACATTGGGCTGAATTATACTAGATATCCAGCAGTACTTGAAGGATACTGTGATGCAAATTGGATATCGGATACTAGAGACTCAAAGTCCACCAGTGGGTATGTCTTTACTCTTGGTGGGGCGGCGGTATCTTGGAAATCTTCCAAACAAACTTGCATTGCTAGGTCTACTATGGAATCAGAATTCATAACTTTAGACAAAGCAGGGGAAGAGGCAGAATGGCTTCGCCACTTCCTTGAAGATATTCCAATTTGGCCAAAATCGGTGCCTGCTATATGCATACATTGTAATAGTCAATCAACAATAGGTAGAGCACAGAATCATATGTATAACGGTAAGTCACGACACATTCGTCGTCGACATAACACCGTAAGACAACTACTCTCTAATGGAATTATTTCTATAGAATATGTTAAGTCTAAAGACAACATAGCGGATCCACTAACCAAAGGGTTAGCAAGAGAGCTAGTTGAGAATTCATCGAGGGGAATGGGACTAAAGCCTATGAAATAAGAGTTACCACAACGGCAACCCAACCTAGTTGACTGGAGATCCCAAGAGCTAGGTTCAAAGGGACAACCGAGTTGTGAATGACTCAGAAGGATCACTGGGAAGTCTAACTCCTACCCATTTCTTTGATGAAATAGTGATGTCTGCAGCGGTTTAGGTTAAGTAATACTTTTAATGATTCTTATATCTAGGTAAAACCTAGTGGAGTATGGCAAGATACTCTTCATAAGAATTACCTATGTGAGTGTGAACTGGGCCGGTTCTATAAGATTTGTGAAGGGCTACAAGTCTTTAGAGCACTCGTGAAAGACTAGGTTGTTCAGGGCCAAAATGAACACAATAGAGAGAACTAAACTGTATCTGGGAATATACTGTGTGAGTTCTATTGTCTTGGTTTACACAAACGGCTGAACAGTTCAAGATATCATGTTCACTAGTTAGCTAGTAAATCCGATAGTGTCTCACAAGGGAAGGTTCAAAGCCAAAAGCTACCTATCCTTTGCAGAATATTACCAATTTATGTACTCTCTGAAATTAGATCATGTTGTTGCATTTTCTCTCCATCAAATTCCATTCATGTGGGGGATTGTTGGAAAAAATGGTATTTTATATGGTTTTTTTTGGGCCGACTTTGAAGCCAAAATTTAGTGGGCCCCAAACATTTTTTGGGGTGGGTCCGAAGAGGTGACGTGTTCCTTGCCGCGTGGCAAGTTACACGATGAAGACGGAATGTCAAAACCATTTATGAGTGAATGAGAAATTGACGTCGTTTTCGGGTCTAACATTAATTTTTTAGATAAAATTCATTTGAATTTTTTCAATAAAAAAATTATTGTGGGAATTTAATTTAATTCTAAATTCAAATTTTGAGAATTTAAAAAATCAAAAGACCAAGTCGAGTGTGTGACACTATGTCCTTAAGACAGATTCGCCCTGCTACGGTGCTTACGGTTATGTGGCGTCTATCTCCCAGGATACAATGATCTTCACAAATTTGTAATAGCACTTCAAACAAATTTGTCCGGCGAACTAAAACCCTTTGTTCTATAACTCTCTGAAATTTATTCTAAATCTAATATGAAGAATAAATGACGTAAGAGAGCAAAATAAAGGCAAGGAAAATGAATTTTCAGAAAATCAAAATTGGAATGGGGCTGCCTTTATATAAGCTTTGTTGGCACCTATTCAATTTTAATAGAAAAGGTATGAAGAAGGGACATAACCCTTCCTTTAAAATAAAGAGACACTATAAAAGGTTTGCACCCTTTCATTCAAATGGAAGGGACATAACCCTTCCTTTAAAATAAAGAGACACCATGAAAGGTTTGCACCCTTTCATTCAAATGGAGTCTATTTCAATTCACAACTACCTCGTTATAAATTTTCCAACAATCCCCCACATGAATGAAATTGACAGAGAGAAAATGCAACAACATGATGTACATACAGAGAGTACAGAATTTGGAAATATTCTGCAAAGGATAGGTAGCTTTTGGCTTTGAACCTTCCCTTGTGAGACACTATCGGATTCACTAGCTAACCAGTGAACATGATGTCTTGAACTGTTCAGCCGTTTGTGTAAACCAAAACAATAGAACTCATACAGTATATTCCCAGACACAGTTTAGTTCTCACTATTGTGTTCATTTTGGCCTTGAACAACTTGGTCATTCATGAGTGCTCTAGAGAATTGTAGCCCTTCACAAATCTCATAGAATCGGCCCAGTTCACACTTATATAGGTGATTCTTATGAAGAGTATCCTGCCATACTCCACTAGGTATACCCAGATATAAGAATCATTAAAAGTATTACTTAACCTAAAACGCTGTAGACATCACTATTTCATCAAAGAAATGGGTAGGAGTTAGACTCCCCAGTGATCCTTCTGAGTCATTCACAACTCGGTTGTCCCTTTGAACCTAGATCTTGGGATCTCCAGTCAACTAGGTTGGGTTGCCGTTGTGGTAACTCTTATTTCATAGGCTTTAGTCCCATTCCCCTCGATGAATTCTCAACTAGCTCTCTTGCTAACCCTTTGGTTAGTGGATCCGTTATGTTGTCTTTAGACTTAACATATTCTATGGAAATAATTCCATTAGAGAGTAGTTGTCTTACGGTGTTATGTCGACGACGAATATGTCGAGACTTACCGTTATACATATGACTCTGTGCTCTACCTATTGCTGATTGACTATCACAATGTATGCATATAGCAGGCACCGGTTTTGGCCAAATTGGAATATCTTCAAGGAAGTGGCGAAGCCATTCTGCCTCTTCCCCTCCTTTGTCTAAAGCTATGAATTCTGATTCCATAGTAGACCTAGCAATGCAAGTTTGTTTGGAAGATTTCCAAGATACAGTCGCCCCACCAAGAGTAAAGACATACCCACTGGTGGACTTCGAGTCTCTAGTATCCGGTATCCAATTCGCATCACAGTATCCTTCAAGTACTGCTGGATATCTAGTATAATTCAGCCCAATGTTACGAGTTAATCGGAGATATCTTAGAACCCTTATAATTGCTTTCCAGTGTTCTACTCCCGGATTACTCGTATATCTACTTAATTTACTTACTGCATAAGCTATATCTGGGCGAGTGCAGTTCATCAAGTACATTGAGCTTCCAATAATTTGGGCATACTCTAATTGAGAAATACTTTCCTGTACATTTTTAGAAAGATACAAATTAACATCTATAGGTGTTCTACCAAGATGATCATCATCTTTGCTGAATTTGTCAAGTATTTTTTCAATGTAATGTGATTGTGACAAATCATATCCTTCTGATGTTTTGGTAATTTTCATACCAAGAATTACATCAGCAATGCCCATGTCCTTCATGTCAAAATGTTTATTCAACATTTTCTTGGTAGTTTTAATCATGTCATTATTACTACCTATGATGAGCATATCATCTACATAAAGACATACAATGACATAACCTTTGTCTGTGTTTTTAATATAAACACATTTGTCACACTCATTAATTTTAAATCCATTTGACATCATTGCCTTATCAAATTTCTCATGTCATTGCTTTGACGCTTGTTTTAAACCATACAATGATTTAACTAATTTACACACTTTCTTTTCTTTTCCTGGAACAGAAAAACCTTCTGGTTGTTCCGTATAAATTTCTTCATTTAACTCACCATTTAAGAAAGCGGTTTTCACATCCATTTGGTGAATTTCTAGATTGTATAGAGATGCAATGGCAATTAGCATTCTAATGAATGTTATTCTAGTAACCGGTGAGTATGTGTCAAACTAATCAAGACCTTCTTTTTGTCTAAATCCTTTGACCACAAGTCTTGCCTTGTATTTGTCAATTGATCCATCCGCTTTCAATTTTCTTTTGAAAATCCACTTGAACCCAAGAGGTTTACAACCTAGTGGCAAATCCACCAATTCCCAAGTGTGATTTTGCAAGATGGATTCAATTTCACTGTTGACAGATTCTTTCCATAAAGGAGCTTTAGGATTGGACATAGCCTCTTTAAAAGTTAAAGGCTCATTTTCTAACAAAAATGTTAGAAAATCTGGACCAAAAGATTTTGAGGTTCTAGCACGTTTACTACGCCTAGGTTCTTCTTCCTCATTTTGGTCTAACTCTTGCTCTTGATCATGTTCTTGATCATTACTAGTAATAGCATCAAAAGATCTCTTATTATTACTAGTCTCTTGTCCAGTCTTATTTGGAAATGCATATTCAAAGAATGATGCATTCCGAGACTCAATAATAGTATTTACATGCATTTCGGAATGTTCTGATTTATGAATCAAAAACCGATATGCACTACTATTCTTGGCATAACCAATGAAAATGCAATCAATGGTCTTCGGACCTATCTTAGTCTTTTTAGGACTAGGAATAGCCACTTTAGCCAAAAAATCCCACACTTTTAAGTATTTGTAGGATGGTACTCTTCCATGCCACAATTCGTAAGGTGTTTGATTCACTTTTTTTCGAGGTACTTTGTTAAGTATATAAATAGCAGAAAGTATTGCTTACCCCCACAAGTTCTGATGTAATCCAGAACTTATTAACGTGGCATTCATCATTTCTTTTAAAGTCCTATTTTTCCTTTCAGCAATTTCATTTTGCTGAGGTGAGTAAGGAGCGGTGGTTTGATGAATTATTCCATGTTCTTTACAAAATTCACCAAAAGGTGATTCATATTCACCACCTCTATCACTTCTAAGTTTCTTGATTTTCTTACCAAGTTGATTTTCAACTTCATTCTTATATTGAATGAAAGTTTCCAAAGCTTCATCCTTGGTTCGAATTAAATAACCATAACTATATCTAGTATAGTCATCTATAAAAGTGATAAAATATTTTTTCCCACCTCTAGTTTGAATTGATTTAAAATCACAAATGTCACTATTAATTAATTCAAGTGGTTCCGTACTTCCTTTAATTGAATGAAAAGGAGTTTTAGATAATTTTGCCTCAACACAAATTTCACATTTATATTTTGAATCAATGTCAAATTTAGGTAAACATTCCATATTAATTAATCTACGCAAAGATCCATAATTAACATGTCCTAGTCTACCATGCCATAAATTTGAAGACTCAAGCAAGTAAGAAGAAGATGTATTATTATTATTAACTGAAGGTACAACGGTCATTACATTTAACTTGAAAAGGCCATCAGACATGTAACCTTTTCCTACATACATCCCGTTTTTGGTAAGTACAAACTTGTCACTTTAAAAAACTAGCCTAAACCCATTCTTACTCAACAAAGATCCGGAAACTAAATTCTTGCGAATGTCCGGTACATGCAACACATTGTTGAGAGTGAGTTCCTTTCCATATGTCATCTTGAGTACAATCTTTCCTTGTCCTTCAACTTTGGAAGTTGAGGAGTTGCCCATAAAGAGTTGTTCACTATTGTCCACTATAGAATAAGATGTGAACATCTTTTTGTTGGCACAAATATGGCGAGTAGCACCAGTGTCCACCCACCATTCTTTAGGATTTCCGACAAGATTTGCCTCGGAAACAACTGCAGAAAGATTGATATCATCTATACCATTGGAAATATTGTCCACTTCAGTCATGTGGGCTTGAGCAGGCTTCTTGCTTGTTCTTCTTTTGCTTTTTGCCTTTGCTACGGCAATCTTTGGCCCGATGTCCCTCTTTGTCACAGATGTAACATTTGCTATTAAACTTGTACTTTTTATTATCCCCCCTTTAGAGCCTTGTGATGAACTTTCTCTAGAAGACTTTCGTTTCTTGGTTTTTGAAGCATGTTCCACGACATTTGCCTTAGACTCCATAGGATGCTTACTTGCCCGCTTTTCAGAATTGTGGTTGTCCTCCTCAATCCTTAAACGCACAATTAATTCGTCCATAGAAATTTCTTTGCGCTTGTGTTTGAGGTAGTTCTTGAATTCCTTCCAGCCTTGTGGTAATTTTTCAATTAAGGCTGCAACTTGGAAGGATTCACTGAGTGACATGCCTTCTGCGTGAATATCATGCAGAATGAGTTGGAAATCTTGAGCTTGGCTAATCACAGTTTTTGAATCAACCATTACAAAATCCAAGAATCTGCCAACCACAAATTTCTTTGAGCAGGCATCTTCCGTTTTGTACTTTTTCTCCAACGATTCCCAAAGTTCCTTTGCTGTCTTGATTGGACTGTAGACATTCTATAATGTGTTGTCAAGTCCGTTCAAGATGTAGTTCCGGCAAAAGAAATCGGCATGTTTCCAAGCATCAACCGCAGCAACCACTTGCCGGCCGGTTTCATCCTCTTTCAGGATAGGAGCATCTTCACGGAGGAAACGAGCCATGTTCAGAGTTGTAAGATAGAACAACATTTTCTGTTGCCATCTTTTAAAGTCAGTTCCTGAGAACTTCTCTGGCTTCTCTCCATGACTTATTGGTACTGTCATCACAGGAAAGGGGGTTGGTGCAATCGCAGCCACCACAATAGTACTTGTTTGAGCATTAGTTTCAGTAGCCATCAATTCTAATATATAAAACAAAATTATAATTAGAATTTATACTACACAGAAAAGTATACCAAATTTACAGAATTAAATTCTGTAAAAATAAAAGAAACAAGAATGTAACTTTTATTTTCCAATTAATTTGAAAATAAAATAAAATTTTATTTAAACAAATTAATTCCACACAGAAAATTAAATGCTGTAAAATAAAAGAAATAAAAAATATAACTTTTATTTTTTTTTCAATTAATTTGAAAATAAAATAAAATTTTATTTAACCAAAATAATTTCCCACAGAAAATTAAATTCTGTAAAATGAAAGAAATAAGAATATAACTTTTATTTTTCAATTAATTTGGAAATAAAATAAAATTTTATTTAACCAAATTAATTCCACACAAGAAATTAAATTCTGTAAAATCAAAGAAATAAGAAAATAACTTTTATTTTTCAATTAATTTGGAAATAGAATAAAATTTTATTTAACCAAATTAATTTCACACAGAAATTTAAATCTCTTGTTACACTCCAATAATTAAAATACTGAAACAGAATTTTAATTAATGAAAACTCAGAAAATAAATTCTAAAAACCAAAATTAATTTTCAGACAAAATTTCACAAAAATATATTCTGAATTGTTAATGACACCAGTATCGTACTACTAGTTGTCAAAGAAAAGAGACAGTATATTACTACTATCTGTCAAATAGCATATAATCACTATTTGTTTTTCCAACCAGAATATTATTCCCAATAATAGTTAATTAAAATTTATTCTGTTTACAGAATTTTTTCGTTTGTTTCCTTTTCTCTTTCTTCTTTTAAGAAAAATATTTTCTGTGGATTTACAAAATAATATTCTGGTTGGAAAAACAAATAGTGATTATATGTTATTTGACAGATAGTAGAAATATACTGTCTATTTTCTTTGACAACAAGTAGTACGATACTAGAGTCATTAACAATTCAGAATATATTTTCGTGAAATTTTGTCAGAAAATTATTTTTGGTTTTTAGAAATTATTTTCTGAGTTTTCATTAATTAAAATTTTGTTTCAGTATTTTAATTATTGAAGTGTTACTGAAATTAATTTTTCTGTGTGGAATTCATTTGGTTAAATAAAATTTTATTTTATTTCCAAATTAATTGAAAAATAACAGTTATTTTCTTATTTCTTTTATTTTTACAGAATTTAATTTCCTGTGTGGAATTAATTTGGGTAAATAAAATTTTATTTTATTTCCAAATTAATTTGGGTAAATAAAATTTGGGTAAATAAAATTTTATTTTATTTCCAAATTAATTGAAAAATAAAAGTTATATTCTTATTTCTTTTATTTTATAGAATTTAATTTCTTGTGTGGAATTAATTTGGTTAAATAAAATTTTATTTTATTTCTAAATTAATTGAAAAATCAAAGTTATATTCTTATTTCTTTTATTTTATAGAATTTAATTTTCTGTGTGGAATTATTTTGGTTAAATAAAATTTTATTTTATTTCCAAATTATTTGAAAAATAAAAGTTATAGTTTTTTATTTCTTTTATTTTACAGAATTTAATTTTCTGTATGGAATTAATTTGTTTAAATAAAATTTTATTTTATTTTCAAATTAATTAAAAAATAAAAGTTACATTCTTGTTTCTTTTATTTTTACAGAATTTAATTCTGTGAATTTGGTTTAATTTTCTGTGTAGTATAAATTCTAATTATAATTTTGTTTTATATATTAGAATTGATGGCTACTGAAACTAATGCCCAAACAAGTACTACTGTGGTGGCTGCGATTGCACCAACCCCCTCTCCTATGATGACAGTACCAATAAGTCATGGAGAGAAGCCAGAGAAGTTCTCAGGAACTGACTTTAAAAGATGACAACAGAAAATGTTGTTCTATCTTACAACTCTGAACCTGACTCGTTTCCTCCATGAAGATGCTCCTATCCTGAAAGAGGATGAAACCGACCGGCAAGTGGTTGCTGCGGTTGATGCTTGGAAACATGCCGATTTGCTTTGCCGGAATTATATCTTGAACGGACTTGACGACACATTATACAACGTCTACAGTCCAATCAAGACAGCAAAGGAACTTTGGGAATCGTTGGAGAAAAAGTACAAAACGGAAGATGCCTGCTCAAAGAAATTTGTGGTTGGCAGATTCTTGGATTTTGTAATGGTTGATTCAAAAACTGTGATCAGCCAAGCTCAAGATTTCCAACTCATTCTGCATGACATTCACGCAGAAGGCATGTCACTTAGTGAATCCTTCCAAGTTGCAGCCTCAATTGAAAAATTACCAAAAGGCTGGAAGGTATTCAAGAACTACCTCAAACACAAGCGCAAAGAAATTTCTATGGACGAATTAATTGTGCGTTTGAGAATTGAGGAGGACAACCACAATTCTGAAAAGCGGGCTGGTAAGCATCCTATGGAGTCTAAGGCAAATGTGGTGGAACATGCTTCAAAAACTAAGAAACGAAAGTCTTCTAGAGAAAGTTCATCACAAGGCTCTAAAGGGGGGGATAATAAAAAGTACAAGTTTAATGGCAAATGTTACATTTGTGACAAAGAGGAATATCGGGCCAAAGATTGCCGTAGCAAAGGCAAAAGCAAAAAGAAGAACAAGCAAGAAGCATGCTCAAGCCCACATGACTGAAGTGGACAATATTTCCAATGGTATAGATGATATCAATCTTTCTACAGTTGTTTCCGAGGCAAATCTTGTCGGAAATCCTAAAGAATGGTGGGTGGACACTGGTGCTACTCGCCATATTTGTGCCAACAAAAAGATGTTCACATCTTATTTTACAGTGGACAATGGTGAACAATTTTTTATGGGCAACTCCTCAACTTCCAAAGTTGAAGGACAAGGAAAGATTGTACTTAAGATGACATCTGGAAAGGAACTCACCCTCAACAATGTGTTGTATGTACCGGACATTTGCAAGAATTTAGTTTCCGGATCTTTGTTGAGTAAGAATGGGTTTAAGCTAGTTTTTGAAAGTGACAAGTTTGTACTTACCAAAAACGGGATGTATGTAGGAAAAGGTTACATGTCTAATGGCCTTTTCAAGTTAAATGTAATGACCGTTGTACCTTCAGTTATTAATAATAATACATCTTCTTCTTACTTGCTTGAGTCTTCAAATTTATAGCATGGTAGACTAGGACATGTTAATTATGGATCTTTGCGTAGATTAATTAATATGGAATGTTTACCTAAATTTGACATTGATTCAAATCATAAATGTGAAATTTGTGTTGAGGAAAAATTATCTAAAACTCCTTTTCATTCAATTGAAAAAAGTACGGAACCACTTGAATTAATTCATAGTGACATTTGTGATTTTAAATCAATTCAAACTAGGGGTGGGGAAAAAATTCAGTCTGTTATTTTGTCTCATTGCTGTCTAATTTTTTCTCTAGTGCATTTATTCTTCATATTTAGTTTTAGAATAATTTAAAGAGAGTATAGATCACAGGTTTAGTTCGCCGAACAAATTTGTTTGAAGTGTTTCTACAAATTTGTGAAGATCACTGTATCCTGGGAGATAGACGCCGCTCAACCGTAAGCACCGTAGCCGGGCGAATGTGACAAAATTATGAACAGGTTTAGTTCAAATTTTTAACAAAATTGCAACCTGTTATAATACAAACAATTCTGGACCGTTGCATAACCAACACAAATTATTCAAACTTTGAAAAGTGAACCGTAGTGGACCAAGTCAAACCTGTAGGTAATTTATTATTTAAACTATTTCAAATATATATATACATATATATATTAAACTAATTAAATATATATATATTAAACTATAGAAATAGTTAAATAAACAAATGAAGATGTACAAATTTTAGGAAACTTCTTAGGAACCCAAAATTCGAATTTAGAATTAAATTAAATTCCCACAATTACAAACTTTAGGAAACCACTTAGGAACCCAAAATTTGAATTTAGAATTAAATTAAATTTCCACAATAATTTTTATTGAAAAAATTCAAATGAATTTTATCTAAATAAAAATTAATGTTAGACCCGAAAACAACGTCAACTTCTCATTCACTCATAAATAGTTTTGACGTTCCATCTTCACCGTGTGACTTGCCATGCGGCAAGGGACACGTCACCTCTTCGGACCCACCCCAAAAGACGTTTGGGGCCCACTCAACTCGAGCTCAAAAATATGCTTATATTAAACCATTTTTCCAACAGTTTGAAGCTATAAATCAAAAATAGAGCTTGAATATATAGCTCAGCAATTGCAATTAAAGTTCATGGAAGTGTTGTTACTCTCTGAATTGCTTAAGCAACCTTTTATGTTCAGGTTGAGTATGTGTTGGGCAACAATCCGATGGAGATAAGCTATTTTTTTGGCTATGGGAACAAATACCCTCAATATGTACACCACAGGGGGGCTCCAATTCCGGTTGATGCCACCACTAGCTGTGAAGATGGGTTCAAATGGCTTAACTCAACCAATCCCAATCCAAATTTGGCAATTGGAGCACTTGTCGGAGGACCATTCCAAAATGAGACTTATATAGATTCCTGGAACAACTCAATGCAAGGTGAACCAACCACTTACAACAATGCGCTCATTGTTGCACTCCTCTCTGGATTGGTCACTGCTTCTTCAGTAGTCCCGTCTTTCACTTGAAAAATAGTAGCATTGTATTGTATAATCCATCCTACATTGTTGTACAATAGGGAAGAGTTGTATTTTAGTTATCCTGGCAATTAGCTATTTGGAATATGTGGATTTTGACAAGTATTGGACATTAAGGATATTTTGGTGATTTGGTCCTAATTCTATGTATATGTAGTTAGGGGCAGTTGTCTCCATATTTGAGTCGTAGTTCTTTCTAATGATCATATGACTGTTGTTGACGTAGTTCGAGTTTTGAAGTGAAGCGCATAAATTTTGTATTTTTGTGTGTATTTTTTACAATTCTAATATATATATTTTTTTTTTCCTGTCTTATCAATCCTAATTATGTATTTGGGAATTCCTACCGAGGCAACAAATATTTAGGTCGTGTTTGGTTCATAAGTTTAGGTAGAGATTTAGAAAGAAAAAACGTGAATGAAATATAATTACATTTGACACACTTTTTCTTTTTTTCCCCCTAAATTTCTAACCAAAATCTATAATCCAAACATAATATTAGAGTTATGTAGAATCGATACGGCATTGTATTGGTAATTAAAACAGACTTGTTAGCTTTGTTTAAATGTCTAACAATTGGAGTCCTTTTTGGTTTGACTACTTTAGTTGCTGGTTAATTACATTTTTCACATTTATAATTTGAGTCAAGTTTTATTTTTTTTATTTATTTTAATTTAAATAATTTAGTGTCTATACTTTAATGCCTCGTTTGGAGAATAATTATTTTAGGTAAAAAATTTTAAAAGTCACTATAAGTTGTCATATTACTCTCTCTATTTTTTTATACATCTTTTCGTAAAAAGTCAAAAAATTATTAAAATAACTTATTTCCAAACAAGACTTTAAGTCTAATTTTAATTTAATCATTCCATTTAAATTTCTATGCTTTTATGTTAATTTTACTTACATGTACATCTTAAAATCTTTTTTCACAAAAACATATCAACAATTAAAATCATGCATCAAGAAAACATTTAACAAAATGTTAGAATTAATCCTCTAATTTAACAAATCTTGTAAATTATATTTCAATCCATGGTGTGTGTAAAACTTATTTAAGACATACCTGTAGAGGTTGTATATCCAGATGAAAATCCTTCCATGGAAGCACACTGGAGATCAAATGGTTGCTTTCCTCTCATAAAAGAAATACGTTGTTTTTAGAGAGAGAGAGAGAGAGAGAGAGAGAGAGTAGAGATTGCCTTCTTTACTATTCCGCAAAATCATGTTAAGCCATCAATAATATATATATATATATATTGTATGAGGATAGAGACCTTCTCATCATCATATATATAATTAAAAATAGTGTTTTTCCATGCTTAGGTGACCCATTATGCCTTCATTTGGCTTGCCAAACTTTTTTAGTTTTTTAGTTATTTTAGTCACAAAAAGACAAAATAGGTTTTTTAACCAAATAAGACAAAAAATCACATCCAAACCATAATCATTTTATTTTTTCTCTTACAAAAGTAAAAAAAATCAAAAAAATTATTTCAAATGAGGCTTTTTAGCCCAGGCTAAAATATTTAAAAAGCCAAAAAATCAAAAGGCCAACCCACATCTCAAACGAACCCAAAGAATCACTTAACAACATCTAAACCAAAAAAGAAAAAATAATGAAAACATCCAAACGATAGATACATCTCAGTGTATGAAGTGATTAATCATTTGTAATATGATGTCAAAACATAAAAGAATTTACTGTTTAACAATTCAAAAAGTAACTCAAGTAGTAAATTCAAACTTCAAAGGTTTATCAAGAGTATCATTGTTGTGCACGTTTCCTCCTATGAGTTGTGATTATATAAAATAATATAGAAAAGAAAGTATAATTTCATACATAGAATCACTATAAAATTTAAAAGATAAATCTATAATATAGAATTGATATTTCAAATAATGCATAATAAAAAAAAGGAAAAAAAAAAGTAATTTAGCATTAAAAAAAAAATCTTAATACCCTTAAAAGAATTAAGAAGAAAAACGTAAAACTGGTATTAACTTTGTATATTAAAATATAGGGAAAATAAATATTTGTGAAATAGAATCCATATAAAATAAGTAAAGTTAGTATAATTTAAATTAAATTTAGGTTTTTGTAGAACTTTATATGTAATTAAGAAAATATATGCTGACGTGACTCTCTTAGAAGGAAAAAAAAAAAAAAAAAAACCCTTATAGGGTTCGTTTGGGATATATGTTGGCTTTTTGGCTTTTTTAGCATGTGGCTAAAAAGCCTCGTTTAAAATAGACTTTTTAGTTTTTTTGACTTTTGTGAGAGAAAAAATGAAATGATTATGGGTTGGATGTGACATTTTGTCCTATTTGGCAAAAATAATTTATTTTGTCCTATATGATTATTTTAGCCCAAACACTCATCCCAAACGGGGCCTTTGCGTTTTTTAAAAAGTCGATTAGTTTGTTAAATAGTTTGAATATACAAATAATTTAACTAAAATTAATATATATAAGTATTTAAGTAACAATTTTATAGAACGATAGTGCCAATTTTATCAAAATAAATAATTAAAATCATACTTTAATTTTAAATTTAAATTTAAATTATTCTTTTATAACACACATTGTACCATCAAATATTTTTTTGAAAAAAATAATATGTGCATTGCACATAAGGGTGTTCGCGGTGCGGTTCGGGTTGTTTGAGAGTAAAATTACAAACCGAATGGCGGGTTAAAGGATTAACGGATTGACAAAATGCGGTTTAGACAGTTTTTGGCGGATTGAAGAATATTCTAACTAATTATCATACATTTGCATAATATATAACATTAATTTGTATAATATTTTTTAGATATATAACATTAAGTAATTTTACATAATATGTTTCATATATATAACTACTAATCTATAATAAATTTCATATCTTAAATATCTCGCATACTCATTTTTACATTGATATTTCATTAGAGGTTAAAAAATATATATGTATTAACTATAGCGGAGCAGTTCAATTGGCGGATTATAAATTTTAAGTTTAAACCGCAGTGAGCAGTTGAAACGGTGTGGATTTATGCAAATCGATGCGGTTTTAGCGGATTGGGCAGTATTTTGCATAACCCTAATTGCACGAGTCAACTGCTAGTGTGCTTATAAACTTACATAATTTGATCAAGCGACTAACGAATCATTGACGGAAAGAAAACTAAGTGTTATATAAACTAAAATCTTAAAAGAGCCTAATGTAATTATACAAAATTTGTAAAAGTGAATATATTTTTTTAAGGATAATTCTATTTACACACCATTAATTTTCTTAGTACACACCATTACTTAGTACATATACATAATAATTTTTAGATTATGAAAATATCTCAGTTCACACTATAACTTTTCCTTTTTACCCCTAAGCTAATAAGTTGGTACACGTCACAATCAAAGTGTTCAATTTTTTATGTATGAACACTTAATATTAATTAACCTTAATAATTTGAATAAAATAATTTTGTTCAAATATAAAAAACTGAACATTTTATAACTATTCAACTCTGGTTGTTCGAATACATGACGAACGAACAACTCATTTTATATATGAACGAGATAAACAAAAAAGTAAACTGACCTTTTCAATGTTGTATTGTTCCAAATCAACAATCTGAAACTTTATTTGGGAAGAGTTAATTTAGAGCATCCCTATCAGTTCCCTTATAATAGTTTTGCTAAAAAGCTATTATAAGGGGTTGATTCGTCCAAAATCCTTCTCCACCAGATCCCTTATACAACCCCTTACAGTCACTCCCTATTTGTAAAGAATCACTAGAGCTCCTTATATCTGACAGGGTCGCCCACCCGGACATCCGGCTGGTCGACCTCCCAGACGTTTGATCCCTGGCTTTTGCTTCTGCTGCTTTCTTGTCATGACCCGAACCAGCCCCTATGGGTTTAGTATCGTAACCGGCCAGTAATCCGTGATTACCAAAGGCCTGCTTAACAGTACTGACAGTAATACAGAGTAAAGGGCTGGCAAAAGCCAAACAGTAATAAAAAAGATGTCCAATGAGCTGTGAAAATCTGAATGCAAAAAGACTTATATGAACAAGCCACATTCATAACCAAAACATATATACATACGTCATATACACAAACATCCAGGTTAGGGACCCAATCCCTTCACCATTACTGTACAGCCAAGTCTAAAACATTTATTACAAAACAGAGACAACAGGGTGAAACTGAAACACCCCAAAACAGCCTTAACTTGAACGAACTTAGAACCTCGAAGTAAGGCATAATGGTTGGCTCGACAAAACGAGAGCTTAACTCGACACATCTAACTCCGGTCTGGTGCCTGGACACCTACATATAAATATAAACAGTGAGCTAAAACCCAGTGAATAACATATGCATAAAAGGGTTAAGAATGAATGTCCTTTCATTAATTAAAACAGTCATTTGCATTAGTAAATCAGTTATTCAGTCAGTGGCTCATATTTCATACTATATCAGTCATTTAGAAATCATAACAATCATACATGGTACGTCCAATAGCAAAACAGTACAGTAGGTCTTAATAGACCGAACAGTCAGTTGATGGCCATCATGACAGTAAACAGTAGAAGTTCCAAACATTGGAACTGACAGAGATCTCTGTAACAGTAGCAGTAACAGTAACAGTAAGTTGCTATGGATGCCACGAGTATAGTTTACAAATAGGACAAACATTCATTCAGTAAACAGTGTTATTTCATAAAGCAGTGCAATCAATCATTCAGAAATAATTGTAATTGAACGTATCTTTACAACATTGTTACTCACAGAGTACTGGGTTACAAACAGGCTAGTCAGCGTCCTTGGGTGCCAGCCCTACACAGTTGCAGAACAAACACACACACTAAGTTACACACTTGGGATTAATAACTTAGCCCCTTAACTTGACTCGGTGTGGTTCTATAACATTATCCTTATTAAGATGCCTTAAACTTGGCCTAGGAATGCCTAGAATGGAATAAGGATGCAAAAATGTACTTTAAAACACTTTTCAAATTTTTGCTGAAACAGGGGTCTCGCTCGAGTGTGGCTTTCTACGCCCGAGCGAGCTTACCAAAATAGAGGGGTCGCTCGAGCGTGGACTCCCTCGATGCAAAAAGTACTGGTTGTTGAAATTCTCCGCTCGATGCTCGCTCGAGCGTGAGACACAGCTCTTCACTCGAGCGTAGGTCTCGTCGCTTGAGCATACGTCTGCGTGCACAAAAACCTAAGAGCTTGCAATCTACGCTCGAGCCAGCATTCCGTCGCTCGAACGGGGCTCTGATAAAAAAGATGGTCGCTCGAGCATGGAATCCTTCGCTCGAGCGTGGAAGCCAAAATCTGGAATTTCCAGATTTGCTCCCAAAGCTCAAACCATGAATTAAACTTATCAAAACTCAACATTTTGGGCCAATTTTCTGGAAAACACTTGGAAACTCATACTACAACATGTTTTTGAAGATCAATTTGTAAAATCAAGCCCAAAGGTAAGCCAATTGAACACCAATTTCAAAGAAACTTTCAAGAACTATGTAAGAACATAACATGCATGAGTTCTTATGAATTCCAATGCTCCAAAACATGGTCAAATGCAAGATTGAACTCTAAAACATGGTGAATTCATGGACTACAACCAAAATATGGACATGCATGTGGAAATTCTCATGTAAATGATCTCAAAACTCAATGATATGGACATGCATGCACACATTGCTACTCAATTCAATTCTTTAGGCTATAACTTGACTCTAATCTCCAATATTCCATGAACTATGCAAGAAACAACTTAAATTCAAGTTCAAGAGGGTAAATTTCCTACCTTAGGTCTTGAATTCCAATTATGCCAGCTCAATTTTGCAAATCTTCTTCAATTCTTCTAATTTTCCAAGCCAATTCTTGATGAAATCAATTCTCTCCTACTCTCCCCTCTCTCTCACGGTTTTGGTCTAGGAAAAGTGATGAAGAATGATGCCAAACATATATGAATCAAGACTAAATAAATGGCCTAGCACTAATCCACTCAATGGCAATTTGGTAGTAAATGCAAACTAATGTAATTTAACTTTATTTATTCTAAATTGAATTTTAATTAAACCTACCATAAAATCATATAAATCCTAATTAGCATATAACATTAATCAATTTCTAAATCGGTCGCCGATAAGGCTTTCAATTTGCAATTCGAAGTCAAAATATGAACAAATCATACTCACGCAATCAGTTCAGAATTTCATCTTAATCAATTACTTATCATGCTCAATCACAGTTTAACACTAATCAGAGGTGAGGGTTGTCACATTTCTTCTATTTTTTACTTTAATTCATATTGCTTCTGTTACTTTCTTCTACTTTCTTATAGCATTTCCTTTAGCCTCCATTTTTGACTTTAATTCATATTGTTTAATTATTTTATTATTAAAAAAAATTCAAATTTAAAAATAGTTAAAAAGATTATTTTAATAGAATAGAGAAAAAATAGGGAGTTTGTTGGAAGAAGTAGATAAAAAAGTGATTCCTAAAATAGGAAATGAATTTTTTAATAATATTTTAAGGTAAAATTTAGGTAGGTTGATAAGGATGCTCTTAGCGTGACTTTTTGACCTTTTTAACATGGCTAAATTAGTTCCATTTGGAAGAACTTTTGGCTTTTTTTTTGTTTGGATGTGATGATTATAAGAGAAAAAATGAAATGATTACAGTTTGGATGTAACATTTTATGTTATTAACTTATTTGGTTTGTTATGTCTTTTTGTGCTTATTAGTCTCAAACAAAGTTGCCAAACGGCAACTGATATCATTCATGGTATGCAAATCTCCAAAACCAATTGATTTCAATATTCTTAAAACCTTAAATCTTCAAAGGCAATAGTATTTTGAGTTTGAAAAATAATGGTGAAGATTATAATGGCGAATATGATGAATATAATGTGTTAGATTATACTGGTGAAGGTGAACAGTATTGGATGAGTGTTGAAAGAGAAATTTGTTCCAAAAGATATAGTGTATAGATGATGGTGTATAAAGAGATATTTGTGTTTTTTATATATGAATTACTTGAATGAGTACATATATATCTATATTGTCCTTAATAGTCATCTTACTTGAAAATATTATTATTATATAAATTTAATAGTTATATGGTGTATACTGAAAAGATTCATGATATGTGAATAAAGAACCTCCATTTTTAAAACCTAATTGTGGAAGTGATTAGGGATTGAAATGCTAATTTTTTCCTTATCTATATGATCTAACCTATTGTTTGGTAAGGCTAAACTATATTATGACATTAATCATTAGGGAAAAAACCTTTATTATTAGGGCAAAATTCTTTTTGTTCATCACATGGTTTGGCTCCACAATAATTCACTCCCCTTTTATTTAAAAATATGCAATTCAACTTGGCATGGTTTGGGCCTCAAGTGCATAGTTACCGTTGTTAATGGAAAATGCAAATTAACTTTTATACCCTCACCATTGTTTTTTCTAATTTTATTTTTTATTTATCAACAAAAGTCAATTAGTTGTTGTTAAATTAGCTTCTAGGAGAAATTGAATTCCCAACCTCTCCCTTGCAAGTACTTAAGTGTTGCCTCCATGCCATTAGGCCACAAGGCCATGGGCATACGTTCACCATTGTAATATTCTTTTCCTCCTAAATGTAACCCTCTACTGCGTCGCAATCACCACAGTCATATTCAACCAAAATTAATTCACCAATAAGCTAAATAGTGAAAATATACACACATATATGATATATATATAATGTATCAATTTCATCCTTTGTAAATGCTAATTCCTTGTACCCTCTCATGGTTGGGGCAATGAGTCAAAACTACTTGAGGGCACTTTGCATACACTTAAATGTGAGGGGGATAAAAATGCTCTAGACCAAGACCATAAGGGGGTCAAGAGAATTTCGCCCTAATTATTATTATAGTTATTAGCATGAAATATAGTTCCAAAACATAAATTCTGAGTGCTTATGCAGTGATAATAAAAAAATTCAATATATACTTATGAACATTTTTTTATTTATCTATATTATTGTATTTTATAGACATTAAAAGAATTTAATTCCTTATACTTGGTCCTGTCCTATACCAAACAAAATTCTATCTTTCACCTACAAGTGACATGGCTCAAATTATCTTAATTGCCTCTTTTTATGTTTTGGGTTCTACTCTCACCCTTATGAAAACAAAAGAATATTTCATGAGTTTCTGGAGTCTCATTTTCTTTATTGAAGGGTGGAAAATACCATTGGCTACCTGATGGGTTGGCATGGCAGCAGGGACAAAGATTGCCTAGTACTGTTACCTGACCAGAGCCTAGGTTGCTGGAGGTTGGTGTCCAGATGGCACTGAATAGCGGTGGCTGGGGGGCGAGTTGTAAATACTCCACAATACCGAGTTGTAAAATAGAAATATTGTCATCTCCTGGAAGTTTCTCAAGGACTTCGACTGGGAAATGGGAATGAGTTCCCTAGTAAAGTCTAATGTCTTAATTTTAAAATGGTTGCTTAACTGAGTAAAGTGATGGCTCTCATAAAGAACTACTCCGGGTTGAATAGAAGACACTATTAGTACCTATTTACTCCACATGGATATTGAATTCTGTAATTCCAAGAAAAATGGAAAGCACCAACGCATCAGAAACTGTGGAGAATTTATCTACTTTCCCGAGGGTTCTATTCAATAAGATAAAATTCTTTACTTAAATTTTATCTGACAAGCCTATGGAGCCATTCAAATTCAAGGGAACCACAAACCATATCCTACTCATTTTTTGATGATTTTATCCGCATGGTACACTAATCTTTCTTATCTAATCATCTAAGCCATTTGTGGTCAGTACCTAACGAAATGCGTTTACTTTTCCTTCTCAAGAAATATGATCATATTTACAATAAGAAGTCCTTTTTATCCTTTCATATTGAATGCCCTAGGTCCCTTTTCAGCAACTACAACTTCTCTTAGGCTTCAAATTCATTTTACCACCCCAAAGCAACTGGAAGCTTGCCCTCAGCTAAACATTACTTGAGCCGCATTTTCACATTTTTAGGATATTTAGTTGTATACCATCAAATTCATTTCCCAATTGAATAGATAAATAACAAAAGAAAAAAATTCACATTTTCACATCTCAAAGACACAAGAATTGAAAAAGATGCATTACCAGCCAAACAAGAGCTCCACGGATGGCGTGTGTGGTGAAAAATGAATGTTGATTGTTGCCTCATTTTTGTGTGGTTTGAGGCAGGGAACCTAGATTAAAATTTCAATAAGGCATGATAGAAATTTTCTAGTGAAGAACATCTGAACTAAACTCTTAAAAGATAAATGGTACTTTAGAGAAGAGAAGAACAAAATCACCCCCTATAAAACTTTTCGCACCACTTCGCTTGATTTTCCCATGTTCTCCAGCTATAAATCTACATGTACAAGAAGAAAAATCTTAGGGCACTCTTGAAAAGATAAGTTCCAAAGATACATAAAGATAATACATTTTGAAAAAGAAATACCGACTTCGATCATGGCAAGGGCAATGGCGAAAAAGATATATGAAACATGGGTAACACCAAGAACAAACGAGAAATGGTGAAGCTGCTCAAGACTTTCATATGAAGCGAATGATTCACGGCCTTGGATAGATACCAGATGTTGAAGCTGCTAAAGTGAAGCCATAGACGATAAATTATTAGCCCAACAAATTCAAATGATCTATATTTTCTTTGAAAGTAATTGAAAGCACAATTAAGTAGCGATTAAAAAAGCATTCACAATAATTAAGGAGTGATGAAATGGCAAAAAAAAATTTATGATGGTAAAGATAGTTTGAATACTTGCATGAAATGAAGAAACACTTCTACTGTTGTACTAACATAACATATCATTCTTTAAAAAGCTACATTTTGGTAGGAAACAGTTGATTGAGATATTCCCTATCACTTTAACATCTAAGATTCTAAAATCTTCAACCAATATCTGAAAGTGTTTTTGCCTTTTGAAATGTTGCTCTTAATAGCCATTGCCTCTTGTCAACAAATTCCTTCATCACGGCACTGATGGCTGCCTTCATGTCTCATACCTCTCCGAAGCAGTTATGACCAACCTTGTCTTTAATACTATTAAGTCACCAATTGTCCCAAAAACTTAAACTATTAGAAAATGGGCTCAACAATGTATGTCAAGCTATTCAACAAATACTTTCAATTTCATTACACATATCTTAATACAAGATCATAACATGAATATAAAATACTAAACATTTAAAAATTAGTACTTCAATTTAGAACCGATTGACTCCAAATGTTGTCAATCAATTCAAATACCTTAAGATTACAGTCAATCTGAAAATAGCAGAGAGAAAGCACATGCACTAGAAACATTTTATTCGACCTATATTTTGTATTAGTTTTCCAAATTATATATAGTACATCAAGAAATTCCATAAGTGGCACTCGTATCTTGTTTATTTAAGATTGCAAAAGAGACAAGTTAAGCTTTCGGGTGTTCAAGCCCATCTCACTACAAATTAGTCAAGCTTGAGCCGAGCTCAAGTCGAGCTTAAAGAAGTGAGTTTGAGTTTAGCTCATCCAACATTTGAGAAACTTGACCTCAACTCGATTACATCGAAGGCCTGAGCTCAAGCTTGAAAGGAAAAATCAAACTTAAATTAACATGACATGCACATAAAGAGAAAAAAGAGAAGATTATGAACAAAATATAAAAAGAATGCTCATATTATTAATAAATTTCATCAATCAATTAATGTAAATTTACACAACTACTAGACATCATTGAAATATCAGTAAACAAAGAAATAAAATAAAATATTTGGTATAATGTTAAAATTAAAAAATAATTTTATATCCTTTTGTTCATGAGCATATTTGAGCTGAACGTAAATCTATACTTGAGCTTGACTTAATTACTAAAAAAACCTAAAAATTTTGCTCGATCTGGTTCATCTAGCAAATGAGTTGAGCTCGAGATATTCAGTTGCATGACCATCTTGATTCTTTGCAACCGTGTGTGTGTTACAATCAACCATACATTTACATGTCAAATAGACCATTTTATTAATAAATCATCAAATCAATTAATAATTCAGGTAATTTATTATTGTATAAAAGAGTAGTTAGGAATAACTTTATTTTTTAAATTAATTTCGTTAAATAAAAATTTATGACAAGAGAATATTTGTAATTTTCTAAATTATAAGGGTAATCCGCATTTTAAGTAAATCTCAAAAGGTGTATTTTTAATTTAATTAAAAAAAAAAAGCCTCAATACACCCAAAAAATAAAAACAACCCTAACACCCAAAAAATAAATAATGTAGAGATGTTAATATAATTATACTGAAACTGTGAGGGTGGAATGTAATTTTATCAAATCGTCAGGGAGGTGAGTGCAATTTATCCTAATGTTAATTAACTGCCTAACCCATTCTGTTTTATATATATAAATGGTTAAATAACAACAGAGATTAGTGGGAAATTGTATACATAATAATATAAATAGCTCTTCGATTTTGTGCTTCTCTAGTTTCAACGATTGTTTGTTGCTTTGGTGATTGATCGCGTAGTTCTACACCACATTACTCACTCTTCGCGATTTGTGTCGCCCTCCATTGTAGCACAGTAAGCTTGGTTTTCATTCTGTTCTTGTTTTGTAACATTGCTACTCTTTTTTTTTTTTCTTGGATTAATGCTATGTCTTTGTTTGTTTCTAGTGATTTAGGGTTTTGTTTGGATGATCGTCTCTTTTTGGTTCCTTTGGTGATCGATCGCGTAGTTCTTTCTGTTGGGGATTGGGGATCCCACCCAAGACCTTTCAGAAATTATACCAAGCAGAAAAACACACACACACCCAAAGAGACACAATATTTAATGTGGTTCGGCCTCAATGCCTACGTCCACAGGAGAGTAACCGGTTATCACTATAACAATGGAGAGATTACAAAGAGATTACAATAGATGAGGAGCTCATATCATCCTCACTCACCTACACACCCGTCTCCCTCTCTCACGCCGAGAGAGACAGTCTCTCGGCCTCACATCTCTCACTCTCTCTTGGTTTGCTTTCTCTCTCAACTCTTCTCTCAGCTTCTCTATTTATACACCAAGATGGAGGAAGCTAGAGAGCTTGGCACAGCACATGGCTAGTTATTCACTCACTTTCGGTGGCTGTCCATTACGGCTTGTCGGTTGGCAGCTGTCTTCTCTGACTTGCTGCGTTGGCTTTACGTGGAGAGGAGATCACTCCTCACATGAGGTGATAGATATCCAACAAATCACCCCCTCAACCCATGTGAGGTGATCCAGTGCACACACTATTGGTAATCTTGTCACGCCCAAATTTCAGCATAGTCTGCATTTCCTCACTAAGACGATTGCATCCCCTGAAGCTAGAGATAACACACCAGAGATACAAGAGGAAGAGGGAATCCTACATCCTCAATTCAACTCACACCACTCTCTAATTTGGAGAGAACCTTTGCTCCTATCTCCCGCAGATCTCTTCCATGCTTCTTGTCTCGGATGTCTTCACCTACTATGCTTGAACTTGCGTAACCAAGATATCCTGCACCCCCTGATCAGATTCCCTGCACTCCCTTGAGTGTTTAGTGACATTGCAGTTCCTCTCTAGAATGACACCAACCTTCCATGTATCACAATACACGACTGGAGCAATAGAAAACACTTTCTGTTTTCCAAACATCACGCCTTGCCTGGTCAACTTCCTCTGTCTTCTTTGCTCGGAGCTTTTCCTCTAAACTATCAGCCTTTGCCCTCTGCACTTCTGAATAACCTCCTAGCGTTTTCACATACGCTCGTTGTCTGTGCTTTTGCAATCCCTTATTTGCTGTCTAGTAGATTGATGGTTGACAGTAGCTCCATTTATCAAAGCATCGTCAGTTATGCAATTCCTTGCATAGTGCTCGCACCCATGGCTTCTGGTCTCCTAGCGTTGAGCTCGCCTGAGAGATCCGCATCAACTCTATCCTCTGTTGCCATGAAACTAAAGAAACCACCATAGAGAAAAAAGACTTGCCACTCCTTGGCGCGCACTCTTGTGTTTTACCCGTCTCAATTTCTTTGTCTGGAAGTTCTTGTGAACTTTCAACAACCCGTTGCTACACACTCTTCTCGTGCCTCTGTACGACACTCTAGCGTACCCTTGCACTGCTACACGTCTGCATTTGTGCTTCTACGCTTAGTATGCTCCTCTGCAACTATTGTTCTACACGTCCACATACCACCAATACCTACTCGTATATAGTAGCTACAACAACTACAGCATTTCCCTAAGCCTGTACTTGTTGCCAAATCATCTATCTGTTGATGAATGGTCTTCTCTTCTGATTGAACCAAATCTTCTGATGAACTTTGAAGATAATCATCTCTGCAATCCTCTTATCGCCCCTAACCAATCCTAATCTCCCTCGATTTACTATTTAATCAAGCCTAATCTCTTTTGGTTTCCAATGATCTATCTCGATCTATATCTAGTTGTCCAATCTGGTCAGAATCTACTCATTCTAACCTCTTCAGTGAATCCGCAGCGTTCCACAATCTCCGGCAACCTCCCTCGGCTATCGAAGATGACAAACTCCTATGTTTTGACTATCTTCAAAAAAACCATTCATAATTTCACTATCCTGACCTTACGGATGTGTCTGGAATACTCCAAATTGTTGGAAAGCACTATTGGATCGTCAGAAACAAACTCAGAATGGCTCAGATAAAGCCAAAATAATTTGGACGCCTCAGATCTGCGGCTGTACCTTAACCGCGTAGCACTGGATCAATCCTCCGTGTGCTGACGTGGCAGATGATGTGGCGTTAACTGGTCTTCCACATGGAGATGACGTGGCTCTAAGGATGCCACATGGCGGTGATGCCACAGACACGCACACGGCATTCGCCTTCTTCCTTCCGTCGCATGTCCAGCGCGTATACGCGACTGGGATGACGCGCCGAAGCCTTCAACGGCGCGTGTGGTAAATGCCTAAGAGTGGGATTCATGCGCTTTTTTCAGGAGGCTCGTGAGGGTGCGTGTGGACTTTTCTGGGCCTCTGCTTTGCAATTCTGGACTTCTCTCGTCGAGGCCTTTCTCCTGGTATACTCAAAAGTGAATTTCAAGCAACTTGATTTCTGGGCCGATTCGAAAAACACCCTCTGTTTTTTCGAAAAATAACTGACGAGGCTCTAATACCACTTATTGGGGATCAAGAATCCCGCCCAAGACCTTCCAGAAATTATACCAAGTAAAAAAACACACACACGCAAGGAGATACAATATTTAACATGGTTCGGCCTCAATGCCTACGTCCACGGGAGAGTAACCGGTTATCACTATAACAATGGAGAGATTATAATAGAGGAGGAGCTCACACCATCCTCACTCACCTATTCACCCGTCTCCCTCTCTCTCACCGAAAGAGACAGTCTCTCTGCCTCACATCTCTCACTCTCTCTTGGTCTCTCTCTCAACTCTCCTCTCAGCTTCTTCATTTATACACCAAGATAGAGAAAGCTGGAGAGCTTGGCTAGCACAGCACATGGCTTGTAGGGGTGTAATTTTGGTCCAGTCCAACCCAGCCCATCCGGGCTCGGGCCGGGCTGGGCTGGGCTGGCCCACGAGCTAGAAAATTAGGCTTAGGCCCAAGCCCAGGCCCAGAGGTATTCAGGCTTTGGGCGGGCCAGTGGGTCGGGCCCCTGGGCTTGGGCCTAGGCTCGAGCTTGGGCGAGCCTAAACAATTTTTTTAATTTTATTATTTTTTCCACCAAAATTTTATTATTTTCCATTAAAAATAACATTGGGCATCGGGTGGGCCGAGCAGGCCAGGCCTCGGGCCGGGCTTTTCGGCGAGCCTTGGGCTGGCTAATGAGCCGAGCCATAGGCCGGGTCAAGCGGGTCAGGCCCACAGGCCAGGCCAGGCTTCAAAACAATGGCCCAGGCCCTGGCCCAAGGCTTTGGGCTGGGCTTGGGCTCGGGCCTTAACGGGCCCGGCCCACCTCGGGCTACGGGAGGGCTTCGGGCCGCCCGTGGGTCACGAGCCAAAATTACACCCCTAATGGCCAGCTATTCACTCACTTTCGGTGGTCGTCCATTATGGATTGTCGGTTGGCAGCTGTTTTCTCTGACTTGCTGCGTCGGTTTCACATGGAAAGAAGATCACTCCTCACATGGGGTGATAGATATCCAACACTTTCTTCCACATTAATCACTCTTCGTTATTTGTCTCGCCCTCCATTGTAGCACAGTAAGCTTGGTTTTCATTCTGTTCTTATTTTATAACATTGCCACTCTTTTTTTTTTTCTTGGATTAATGCTGTTTTTTTTTTTTTTTTTTTTTATGGTTCTTTTTTAGGATTTTGAGTACTTGTTCCACCTTGGAACAAATTCGTCATCATCATTACAAGCATAGTAGGTTTCAATTTTGTTTGATTTTCATTTTCGTTTTGTAATTTTACGATTTATTTATTTATTTTTTTTACCCTTTCTGTATCTTAACTAATGCCATGTCTTTATTTGTTTCTAGTGATTTAGGGTTTTGTTTAGACGATCGTCTCTTCTGGTTGGCTTGGTGATCGATTGCGTAGTTCTTCCACATTAATCACTCTTTGGTATTTGTCTCGCCCTTCATTATAAGCTTGGTTTTCATTCTGTTACTGTTTTGTAACATTACCACTCTGTTTTTTTTTTTTTCTTGGATTAATGCTAGTTTTTCTTTTCTTTTTTTTTTTTGAGTTCTTTTTTAGGATTTTGAGTAGTTGTTCCACCTTGGAACAAATTCGTCATTGCCATTGCACTCATAGTAAGTTTCAATTTGTTCGATTTTCATTTTGGTTTTGTAATTTTACGATTTAAGTTTTTTCTTTTTTTACCCTTTCTGTATCTTGAATGTCTTTTTTTGTTTCTAGCAATTTAGGGTTTTGTTTGGACGATTGTTTCTTGTTTTATTGGCATAGTTTTTTTTTCCACATTAATCACTCTCCGCTATTTGTCACTGTAAGTTATTTTTTCATTCTACATTGCTATCGATTTAGGTTATTCTTTTTCTCTCTTTCGGTCTTCGATTAATGTTTTTTTTTTCTTGTTTTTTTTTTAAGGTATTATTCCACTCTTCGCCATTGCATTCATCATAAGTCTCAATTCCTGTTTGTTTTAGTTTTACGGTCTATTGCTACCAATTTGTTTGGGTTTTGCACCCCTGTAATTTTTTTCCCTTTTCTGGTGGAAGATATTGATTGAATTACAGACAAAAGGGAAAATATATATATCAATTAAATTTTACCATGCATTATATTAGAGATGGCACAAGTTGGTCACCTTACATCTCATTTAAAAGTTATATAGTTTTACTTCTCCTTCTATCCTTGGAATATGATTCTTTGGTTTGGTATTTGATAGTGATCATGGTTGGGTTTGTTATTTTTCAGTGTGATTCAGTTCTGTGCCACATCATGTGTCATGTCTGTTGATAAATTCCACCTTTAATAGTATAGAAGATTTTGATTGTAGATGAAGTTTGCGGGGCAGCAGTACATTCATTGTTCGGGAAGAAGCTGGAACCAACAATGAGAAACTTGGCCGGGTTTCTCATTGTTTGGGGGGTAGGTGAAGCTGGTGTCACAGCCTACCGGTACATGTTCTCACCTCCACAGCCGTCAAATGCGAATTTGGAGAAGTTACTCTCTGGTATATCCAGAGATGTAAGTCTTCTCGTTGGAGGTATAAAATAATATAAGTATCAATTCATTTCGTATGTGTTTTTTTTTTCATTTGATAATTTAAATGTTAAACCTTTTATTTAAGGTGTTGGACGAGAGACAGCTTCGGGGGACAGCGAGAAGAAATCGACTGGGAGGAGTCAATGAACAACAATGGCGACGGTGAAGACAAATATATTTCTTAGTAAGTATTTGAATGTTCGATGAATGCAATGCAATTCGATTTCATTTCTTTTACAATCTTTGTTCTTCTTCCTTTTTTCGTTTCATGTACTTTCATTCACAAGTTTGTTTACAGTAACTTGAGAAACAGGGCTCTCATTTGCTAATTGTTCACAAAGGCTGTTATTGTTATTTTAGTATTTCAAAATACAAATACATTGTGATAATATAAGTAACATATTTTATTCTATAATTGTTTCTCATTTGCATGTTTATCTGTATTTAAATTAAATTTAGGTTTTTGTAGAACTTTATATGTAATTAAGAAAATACGTGCTAACGTGACTCTCTTAGAAGAAAAAAAAAAAAGGAAAAAAAAACCCTTATAGGGTTCATTTGGGATGTGTGTTGGCTTTTTGGCTTTTTTAACCCTACAGCTAAAAAGCCTCGTTTGAGATAGGCTTTTTAGTTTTTTTTACTTTTGTGAAAGAAAAAATGAAATGATTATGGGTTGGATGTGACATTTTATCCTATTCGGCTAAAATAACATGTTTTGTCTTATATAACTATTTTAGCCCAAACACTCATCCCAAACGGGGCCTTTGCGTTTTTTAAAAAGTCGATTAGTTTGTTAAATAGTTTGAAAAGTAAAAATAATTTTATTTTTTGAAATATTCATAAGAAAAAAAATTGGGAAAAACACCAATAAATCCCAAATTTTAATTTGTTGAACCATTTGGTCCTACCTTTTATTTTGTAGACTAATAAGTCCTGTTTGAATGTTAATTACGTATATACATTTATTTAACACGTAATTTTTTTTTTTATGGAAGGCAAATGTAAGTTTTTACTGATGTTGATATGACAAAAATATCTAAAAAGCTTACTATAGGTTTTTTTATGATTTCCCTCCTTTCCGAACATCAGCAACATCAACTACATCAGGAACATCATCAAGATCATCAAAAATTAGCAACATCATCAAAACATCAACTACATCATCAACATCGTGAACATCATCAAACATCAACTACATTATCAACATCATCAAAACATCAGCAACATCATCAAAACATCATGAACATCATCAGAACATCGTGAACATCAGCAACATCATCAACATTGTGAACATCGTGAACATCATCAAACATCAACTACATCATCAATATCATCAAATATCATCATCATCGTGAACATCAACTACAACAGGGACGAAGACTTTCTCTTCTCCTGCGCCAAGGACCACAACCCTATCGTCTAGTTCGCCGACAACGGTGAGCGCCTCGGATGGCGTAGATTTGGGAGGTGTGGCCACCGCCCTTGACGCGGATGCGCATATCGACGCCGGCGAAAGCATTGGTGGCCGAGGAGGAGGATGGGCTCGTAGGCCTTGTAGCGGAGAATCTCAGGCTCTACCAGATCGACGAGACAGCCGTTGATCTTGATCAGGCCACGGCCGTGGTTGCAGTACGTGACGGCTACGACTGTCTTCTTTGGGCCGAAGCACTAGACGGACTCTACCGGAGGAGCTGCCATTGTTGTAGAGATTGGGAGACCTGCAAAATGAAATCAATATGAGTAAAAATGTAACTCCATATACAATATATCAAAAACATGTATCACACCAAAGATAAAAAGAACTAAATGGTTTAAGAAAAAACACTTAGGACTAACTAGAGTAACATTTACCAAAATGGGATTTATGAGTAATTTTTTCCAAAAAAAAAACACATTTTTTCTTTATGGCTTTTTATGTGCATTTTTTGTTTTTTAGTAAACAAAATTATTATTATTATTTGGGTAAATTACACTTACCTCCTTGAGGTTTTAAAAAATGGAGGTTCTATTCACATATCATGAATCTTTTCAGTATACACCATATAACTATTAAATTTATATAATAATAATATTTTTAAGTAAGATGACTATTAAGGACAATATAGATATATATGTACTCATTCAAGTAATTAACATATAAAAACACAAATCTCTCTTTATACACCATCATCTATACACTGTATCTTTTGGAACAAATTTCTCTTTCAACACTCATCCAATACTGTTCACCTTCACCAGTATAATCTAACACATTATATTCATCATATTCGCCATTATAATCTTCACTATTATTTTTTAAACTCAAAATATTATTGCCTTTGAAGATTTAAGGTTTTAAGAATATTGAAATCAATTGGTTTTGGAGATTTGCATACCATGAATGATATCAGTTGCCGTTTGGCAACTTTGTTTGAGACTAATAAGCACAAAAAGACATAACAAACCAAATAAGTTAATAACATAAAATGTTACATCCAAACTGTAATCATTTCATTTTTTCTCTTACAATCATCACATCCAAACCAACAAAAAAGCCAAAAATTCTTCTCAAACGAAACTAATTTAGCCATGTTAAAAAAGTCAAAAGTCACGCTAAGAGCATCCTTATCAACCTACCTAAATTTTACCTTAAAATATTATTAAAAAATTCATTCCCTATCTTAGGAATCACTTTTTCATCTACTTCTTCCAACAAACTCCCTATTTTTTCTCTATTCTATTAAAATAATCTTTTTAACCATTTTTAAATTTGAATATTTTTTAATAATAAAATAATTAAACAATATGAATTAAAGTCAAAAATGGAGGCTAAAGGCAATGCTATAAGAAAGCAACAGAAGCAATATGAATTAAAGTCAAAAACAGAAGAAAGCAGCAGAAACAAAAGCTAGGGATCGGACGTCTGGGAGGTCGACCGGCCGAACGTTCAGGTAGGCGAACGGTGAAGTAAGTTTTGCCTCATCTGGGATATCCAGGTGGACGACCCTATCAGATATAAGGGAGATACAGTGATTCCTTACAAATAAAGAGTGACTGTAGCAATCCTAAATTTAAGGGGTGTTATAAGGGATCTGGTGGAGAAGGATTTTGGACGAATCAACCCCTTATAATTGCTTTTTAGCAAAACTATTATAAGGGAACTGATAGGTATGCTCTAAATTAACTCTTCCCAAATAAAGCTTCAGATTATTGATTTGGAACAATACAACAATGAAAAAGTCAGTTTACTTTTTTGTTTATCTCGTTCATATAGAAAATGAGTTGTTCGTTCGTCATGTATTCGAACAACTAGAGTTGAATAGTTATAAAATGTTCAGTTATTTATATTTGAACAAAATTATTTTATTCAAATTATTAAGGTTAATTAATATTAAATGTTCATACATAAAAAATTAAACACTTTGATTGTGACGTGTACCAACTTATCAGCTTAGGGGTAAAAAGGAAAAGTTATGGTGTGAACTAAGATATTTTCATAATCTAAAAATTATTATGTATATGTACTAAGTAATGGTGTGTACTAAGAAAATTAATGGTGTGTAAATAGAATTATCCTTAAAAAAATACAATCACTTTTACAAATTTTGTATAACTACATTAGGCTTCTTTAAGATTTTAATTCATATAACACTTAGTTTTCTTTCCGTCAATGATTCGTTAGTCGTTTGAGCAAATTATGTAAATTTATAAGCACACTAGCAGTTGACCCGTGCAATTAGGGCTATGCAAAATACCGTCCAATTCGTTAAAACTGCATCGATTCGCATCAATCTGCACCGTTCTAACGGCTAACCGCGGTTTAAACTTTAAAATTTATAATCCCCCAATTGAACCGCTCCGCTCCACTATAGTTAATACATATATATTTTTTAACCTCCAATGAAATATCAATGTAAAAATGAGTATGCAAGATATTTAAGATATGAAATTTATTACAAATTAGTAGTTATATATATGAAACATATTATGTAAAATTACTTTATGTTATATATCTAAAAAATATTATACAAATTAATGTTATATATTATGCAAATGTATGATAATTAGTTAGAATGGATTTTTATTGATAAATCCATTTTAGAGTTGTTGTAACCCATTAGGTCCACAAATGATTATTATAACCTGATTAGTCCCATATACTTTTCTTTTTATTCCATGAGGTCCATTTTACTAATTTTATATTTTTAACTGGACTATTATGCCCTTACATATATATATTGGGTTGATACACATATCACGTTACCTATTTTTTCGTTTATTCTGTTTTCGTAATTTCTATCTTCATGGTTTTTATCATCATTCTAATTCAGATGGATACGTTTATATTTTGCATGCTCGTTTCAAGGCCTTGATGTGCTAGGGTTTCATTGTTGTTGTTGCAGTATGGTTCGGTGATTTTGGAGTGAAGACGATGGATTAGACGGTGTTCGATTGTGACATTTTTTGGAGTATAACTAGTTAAAATCAGTTATTTTCGAGTTAAAAGACGAATGTAGGATTGCATGATTAAGGTTAGTATCATTTTGGTTATGAATAGATGTTCAGTTTATGTTTTTCTTTGTGTGATGGATGAAATGCTCTGTTTTTTTATTGATATGGATCGGATGCTCTGTTTGTTTAATTATATGCATTTTACGTGGTCCTGTGGAGGGGAGGTCATTCAGATTATGTGAAGAATGTATATGTTCTCATTTTACTTTGATGTCTGCTTAAGGAGGCTCTATGTGGGCGAGATAATTCAGAGTATATGTAATAATCTAATGCAAATATTGACATTATGTTTAATGGAATTCAATGTGAATGTGACAATGTGAATATTAACATTGTATTCACAATGTGAATATTAATATTATGTTCAGAATGTTACAATGTGAATATTAACATTATGTTCAGAATGTAATTATTGACATTATGTTTCGAATGTGCATATTGACGTTGATGTTAATCAACAACAATTAACTGATCTAATGTGTGTTTATCCATTACTAAACAGTAATGTGAATGTTCACATCATTGCTGTCAACTTCCACATCATTGCCTAGTAATGTGTGTTCCACATTTGTTTTGGTTCTAACATGAGCAAAGCACTAGTGTCAATGTTTACATCAATACACATTGATGTGAACAACAACATAATATAACTGATTGAGAAATTAACAGTAATGTGAACATTTACATTATTATACACTGTTGTGAATGTTCACACCAATGTCTATTAATGTGAGTTTAGGGACTTTCATTTTGCACAAGTTGAACTGTACACATAGGCATTTAAGTTTGCACAATGTGAATTTTCATATCGTTTGGATTATTGTATGTGTTGTTGTTCGTATGGTTGTAATGTGGTTGTTCACTGTTGTATTGTTGTGTTTTTACAGGAGATGGATACCTTTATGATGTTGGTGTGCACATATGGTTGCAGTACAACTGTAATAAATGTTGCTCGCGCATTGTGTTATTTACGTTTGGTGGAGTGTTTGTGTGAAAAATAGGGTGAGTTATCTGCTTGTTATATTTCATTGTTCTATCGGCTACATGGGATTAATAAGTGTGATTTGGACAATGAGGAAGAATTTCAGAACATGTTATTGCTTGCTAAATCAATGGGGGTACAACATGTAGAAGTTGTTGAGTTGAAAAGTGATATTAGTCAGTCGAGTAGCTCTGGGTCGTTGCATGTGGGGGGTGAGGAAGAAATTGATGCACTACGGAGATTTTGCCACCATAAGGAGAAGATGTTGTTGTCAGTCCCTTGGGCAAATGGTATTACGCATACGGGACAACGGTTTGTTGGAGGTGCACAAGAATTTCATGATGTTTTATGTAAGTATGCCATCCAATGTGGGTTTCAATTTAGGTATGTCAAGAACGAGACAGCAAGGGTTACTGCGGTGTGTGAGATGCGCGAGGAGAAAGGCTGCTTGTGGGCTATACATTGTAGAGCACAACGAGCAAATGATTTTTTCTACATCAAGAGGTTCAGTGATGTGTATAGTTGTGGTACGAATGTTCGAACATCGAAGAATCCAAGAGTTAGTTCTGATTTGGTGTTGAGTACCATATCTGAAATTATGAGGGACAAGCCGTTGACTCGGCCGTGTGAGGTTGTCACTATTTTGAAGAGGGATTATGGGCTAAATGTGAGTTACCACGTGGTATGGTTGGGCGTGGAGAAAGTAAAGGCTGTTATTCATGGAGATCACTCATCATCGTTTGACCAGCTACGGTGGTATTCGGATGCTGTGATGCATTACAATTCGGGGAGTTATATCAATATTGATTATGATCCAAGTAGTCAACAGTTTTGTCGTTTCTTTGTATCATTCGATGCGTGTATTTCTGGGTTCAATTATTGTTGGCCTTTATTATTCCTGGATGGAACATTCCTCAAAGGAAAGTACAAAGGTCAATTACTTGCGGCAACTGTGAAAGATGGAAACAATGGTTAATATTTTTTTTAGCTGTCTATCCGTGTAAATATTCACATTGAGCAGCATAGTGTGGACATATGACAGACGATTACACAGTGTGTTCCATATTTACACTAGTGTCAATGTTTACATCAATACACATTGATGTGAACAACAACATAATATGACTGATTGAGAAATTAACAGTACTGTTAACATTTACATTATTATACACTGATGTGAATGTTTACACCATTGTCTACTAATGTGAGTTTATCTATTAATGGATAGTAATATGAATGTTCACACCATTGATGTTTACGAAATCAAATCCAAAAACAACAATAGTAATACTGCAATGTAAATATAAACATTCACATAACTTGTTTCCTTTATAGTGTTTTCTATTCACATTGGAATATTGTGAACAGTTGTTTAATGGTGTTGTGTTGTAGATCTATTTCCTGTTGCATTTGCGATTATTGATTCAGAGACCACGGTCAATTGGTCGTGGTTCTTGCACGAACTTGGCAAGGTTGTTGATGATAACCATCAAATCACTTTTATTTCGGACCGTAATCTTGGTCTGTTAGAAGCGATGCCGAAAGTGTTCCCATCTACTCACCACAGTTATTGCTTACAACACTTAAAGAACAACTTAAGAGACTGGATGAAGGGAATTGATAATGGATTTAGGGACCACCTCGTTAGTAGTTTGGGTGACCGTGCTTATGAGCCAACTGTGGTAGAGTTCCATGAAAAAGCTTGAGAAATTAAAAGCGGAGGGTAAGCAACGAGTACATAATTTTTTCAAGGACTTGGCAACTGAGCACTGGGCGAATTCATACTTCCGGTAATAGTAGTTTCCTAATGTATTCCATTTGTCAAGTTTAGAATAGCAACGATGCGAATTTTTAGTTATGTTCTGTGGTGATGTGAAATTTCATATTCAGTTTTGAAGAAATTAAATTCAGTATAGTACAATGTTTGTGATGTTGTGCAGGGGCATGCATTATGGGGAGATGACATCCAATGCGGCGGAGTCATTTAATAATTGGATTAAAGAAACACGCAACCTTCCTATCACTCAAATAATGGACACAATTCGTACTCAGTTGATGCGGCAAATGTTTGCACGGCGTGACCAAGCAAACAAGTGGAATGAGCTTATTTGTTCTACATTTGAAACAATACTTTTTGATTCGTTCAACGACAGCAAGTCTTGGCAAGTTAGCAAAGCCAATAAGGATGTGTTTGAAGTTCATTCAATACCATCTGTTACAATTGATATTGCAAAGCGTACGTGTTCTTGCTTCAAATGGAAAATCAACGAATTCCCATGTGACCATGCTGTTATTGCTATTCAGAAGAGCCGTTACAATCTCAATGATTGTGTGGAACATTACTTTCATGTACAGACATATCGTGCAGCCTATTCGGGTGCCATATTCCCTATACCATCGGTGGAAAAGCCGTCTTTCGATCCCACGGACTTCACTATATACCCACCAACTGTGAAAAGACCACCCGGAAGGCCGAAAAAGAATAGAATCCCATCAAGGGATGAGAAACTGAAACAAAAAAGATACGGGAGATGTGATAAGTTGGGAAGCCACAATCAGAAATCATGCAAGGAGTCGATATAGGGTGTACATTTTTTCATTTCAACATTGTGTTTTAAATGAGATTCTTATATTGATTTTTGAAATAAGATTGTGTTATGTTGGCAAACATAATAATGCATTAGTATTTGATTTATGTTTTATTTTTAATTTTTTAGGTAGCAATCTGACATTTTTGTTGTTGTGCTAAAGATGAATACATGATGTGAACATTCACACTTGTGTAAGATAATCACATTATGTGAATAATTGCACATGGGTTGAACTTTAAACATTATTGTGGTGTGAATATTCACATTCTTGTTACCGTTGATAGCATCAAAGTAGATGACATGAACATTTACACAAATGTAACCATTCACATCATCAACTCAGAAGATGTGAATATTCATATATATATTACGAAATGTAATCGTCAGTGTTTGTTGCTAGCAAAAATTAGATGTTTTTGTGTATATTATGATGCATGCATGGGCATGGTGTGAATATTGACATCGTTGCTGCCATTCACATCATCAAAAGTTATGATGTGAATATTCACATCATCAAATTATTAGCTGTGAATATTGACTTATGTATTAAGAAATATCATATTTACACCTGTCATATTGTGTTACAATAACACTTTAAGCAATATTCGCATCCATATAGTAGGGCTTTAAAACATAAGAATGTATATGATCATTCTGTTATGTGGAAATTCACATTATGTCGTGTGTCCAAAAAAAAAAAAAAATACAATCTCAATGTGCATGATCAACACAAAATAGGCCTCAAAATGTATATACATATATTGACTAAAAAATAGCAGTACAAGTAGTGATATAGAATTGATTTACAATTAAGATAGTTTGCTCCAATATGTCAAATCTATTGACACTAAATTGTCTTAAATGTGGATAACAGTTTTGGATAACAGTGATAGGTGGACACCCCCCACCTATAGGTTTTCATATATTACTGTCTTTCTGTGATTCAGGAAAACGTGTACTAATGAGTCTCTTATTTGACACCATTCAAAGCGATTTAGGCTGTCAACAATTTCCTCACGGTATACATGCGCCCTCATGATGTAACAAACTGTAGGCTCGCAATCCATCCTGAAAATGCAAACTTCTTGTTAGATTTTGAAATTTAGGTGTGTAATGGTTGTGGAAGATGTGTACAAATTGATTTTAGGTTTACGAATCTGATGCTTGCTGAGGACAGATATCTACTGATATGATTGGTTGCGATGGATTTTGGCCTGATAATTTGGTCCATAATGGTGATGATGGTCCGATGTTGCGCACCACAGCCTCGATGTAGTCCCTCTGCCAACAATGAAATTTCATATTATACATAAAGCAACATAGTGCATACGTCCAAGTTCAAATATTACACATCATGACAAGTATTATATGTGTCAGCCACTTACCACTATTTGTGCTTTGTCAATATATGGGTCATATATGCTGGGTCTTAGTCGTAGCAAGTTATAATGCCTTCGTAGATTGTCTTTGACGTCGTACACAACAATCATCCAGTGGAATTTGTGGTGTATTGGAAAGATAAAGTATCTCTGGCCTTGATAGTCATTGATATGTATATCAATCAGTTTATTTCTTTTGTGGGAGGGGTACTCTTGCATGACTTTCTACACACAAAGAGCATACAATGATGTACCAAGTATTTATAACAATGTTCACTGTGAATGATGTGAATGTTCACATCTGTTAATTTGTCAAATAGTCTTACAATGTATTATAGATGTGAATGTTCACACCTATCATATTATGCTGTTGTTAACATTCACATCTGTCTATCATTTAAGTTAACAATATAAGTATGTAATGTTCACATCTGTCAATGTGAATGTTCACACCAGTCATATTCTGTTGTTGTTAATATTCACATATGTTTATCATTTAAGTTAACAATATAAGCATATAATGTTGAAATGAACATTCACATCTATTGAACATGCAAATCAAATACTGTTCATGTGAATATTCTCATCAACGTCAAACATAAACAAACCAAAAGTGTAGTGGTTACCAAACATGTGCTTGTAAAGATGAATGTCGAATCCTCCAAACTTGGGTGTTGACTAGCCCTTGTAGTTCGAGTAGAATTTCACCATATGCATCTATCACCTGCACAAACAGAGGGGTGGCAGTACATTACTTACAGTGTCTTTACAGTGTGTGTGTGTATGTGTGTGTGTGTGTGTGTGTGTGTGTGTGTTTTGTACACATTTACGATTGCCATACGTTGTTGTGTATTGATTCTTCCTTGATGATGTGTGTGATGTCATCAAAATACACGTCTTTAGTCTTTGAGTCCCCTTGCCACACAAGCAACCTGTGCATTGTAATTACAGAAAACGTGAATGTCAACATTGCACATTTATAAAATGATCTAATCTATTAAGTACATATGTGAAGCTTAATATCATCATAAAAATAAATTCAATCTGAATATGTATGATCACTTACTCATCACTGCCGTTCTTGTGCAAATTTTGGACCTTCTGCTTGTTGAGTTTGCTCATGTTGGCCCAAACCTTTAATTTGTTGTTCAAGGTTAACTTCTTGTACTTTGTTGGGTGCTTTTTTTGTGGATGTTTGTCTAAATCTTGTACAATTTGGACTGGATGGGATTGCTCTTCAGCTCCCTCTTTCTCTTTCTTTTGACCAGGTAAGTTAGGGTATTGAAACTCATCCAAGCGGTGCTCTTTCCTTACCTTCTGCTTGATGCGCTTTACCCTAGATGGTGGGCTGAGAATGTGTTCCAATGCTGCAATGTGATGCTTTTTAAGGCTGTCATGAGCCTTTTGTGCTTCGACTTGTGTGATAATGTGGATGGACTGATCATCGTAAAGGTCTTCAAGAGTTATTTTTTCATATTCCAGGTTGATGACCAATTTTGTCAACCGCTAAATTTCTATATCTTTCCACTCCATGCAATTCTTGATGTCTATGGCCATATTGAATGGGCCCGATTGGTTGAATAATTTGGCTTCAAGGGCAGCAATCACCCTTGCCCTCAACTCCCACAATTCTTCTAACTGTTTGTATTTTGCTTCCCATTATCATACAAGACCCCAAGCTTTTTGGTTTTCTTTTATAAGTACATCCACAATGTCCAGTTCACTTGGCTGTGCTATGATGATACCTCTCTTAGCATTGAGGTTGTTAAAGCTGGTGTTGATGTCATCTTCAACATCATTTAGGTCCATTGCATCGCCAGAAATTCCATCGCTGTCGTCACTGCCTTGATTATCTTTGCTTTCATCTTGCTTTGCTGGTGCACTCGACAAAACCTCATGCTTGGGTTCCACATTCAATTTGATATGATGGTACATCTTTGCTTCAGTTGGGGATGCCATCAACTCGCCGCCATATACCTGGAGTTGGAAACATTATGTTAGTTACATAGTTCCTTGTCTCACTATGTGAATGGCCACAACATTTTTGGTTGTACTTCTACCTCATTTAAACCAAGCTTCACCAAAGATATGGACTCCATGTTGGTATGTAAGGCTGTGAGGTCCTACTTTACACACTGCGGAATGGCATTAGGTTTGCGGGGTTGTAAGATTGTTGTATGCTCACACAACCAATACTGAAACAAATAACAAACATCAGTAATGTGAATGTTCACATCAATTAACACAGATGTGAATGTTTACACCAGTGTCTACTAATGTGTGTTTATCCATTACTGAACAATAATGTGAATGTTCACATCATTGATGTCAACTTCCACACCATTGCCTAGTAATGTGTGCTCCACATTTGTTTTGGTGTTGACATGAGGAAAACACTAGTGTCAATGTTTACATCAATACACATTGATGTGAACAGCAACATAATATGACTGATTAAGAAATTAACAGTAATGTGAACATTTACATCAATAAACACTGATGTGAATGTTTACACCAATGTCTACTAATGTGTGTTTATCCATTACTAAACAGTAATGTGAATGTTCACATCACTAATGTCAACTTCCACACCATTGCCTAGTAATGTGTGTTCCACATTTGTTTTGGTATTGACATGAGCAAAACACTAGTATCAATGTTTACATCAATACACATTGATGTGAACAACAACATAATATGATTGATTGAGAAATTAACAGTAATGTAAACATTCACATCCATAAACATTGATGTGAATGTTCGCACCAGTGTCTACTAATGTGTGTTTATCCATTACTGAACAGTAATATGAATGTTCACATCATTGATGTCAACTTCCACACCATTGCCTAGTAATGTGTGTTCCATATTTGTTTTGGTGCTAACATGAGCAAAACACTGGTGTCAATGTTTATATCAATACACATTGATGCGAATGTTCCTAACATTCCACACTGTCGTAAATATTCACATCAGTGTGTACTTATGCCAACCTTGCCACCAGTGCGTACCGATGTGTATGTCACATTTGTTTTGCTGACAATATAAGTGGACAGACCCCGTAAATGTTCATATTAAACATAAAATAAGATTTATGAGATTTACCATTAACAACATAACACATCCGGTGACTCGTCCTGGTTTTCTCTAGTTTTGGCCCACTGACCCCATCAGGGTTGCCCGAATGCTCTCTGCCCAGTCATACTCGATCATGTTGTCTAATAGGTCTATGTATGAATAGAATGCCCATCCAATTGTTTCTCTGGACGTGGAAAAGAATAGTTTGATGCATGCATACATGTAAACTAATCTTGCAACCTCTTCATTGTCTTGTTTCTTTGTGCCCTTTAATGCTTCGTTCAGAATTTCACGTATTTTTGCAACAGTTAACCGACTGACATCCTTGCACATTCGGTGTATGATGCCGGCCATTGGTTTTGCACCATAAGAGAAGTCTATTGGTTTGGTGCCGTAGTCCACCCCAAAAATAAGTGATACATCACTTTTAAAAATCCGAATGCTCTTGTCCCCGATGTAAAACCTCCTACTGGATGGCTTGAATGTCTGCACTATACGTACAATGACATCATCATATTTCATGCAATGGTTGAGGTCGACTTCATTACTGATCAAAAATCAAATAAGGGCCAAAATGGTGTTTTCTTAAGGCATTTTAGTTGACCATTTGTAAATTTTGTAGCCTTCGATAGTTTCACCAATCCAGTGATATTTGACCGGTAGTTGACCTTTTTCATATTCACTTGTTCGGGACTAGCTGTTTGATCGAGTTTGCCTTTGACACGGGATTCCTCTCTCTTTCTTTTGCCATCAAATCTACGGAGAAGACCTGTTTGTTCAAATACAAACAAATTTAATATTACTGTTCACAAATGAATAGTGATAATAAGTGTAAATAGTATGCCATGTGAATAATAGGATTGTGATGGTGAAATAGTATGTGAATAGCTGGTGTAAATGTTCACATGAAGAGGTGACAACAGTCACACATTACAACTATTAAACTAACATAATGTATACACGATGTTAATCTTCACATCATTACACTTATATGTTTGAATGTGAAGTTCACAGCCAAATATATGGTGTGAATATTGAATGTGAATGTGACAATGTGAATATTAACATTATATTCACAATGTAAATATTAAAATTATGTTTAGAATGTTACAATGTAAATATTAACATTATGTTCAGAATGTAATGTGAACAACAATATAATATGACTGATTGAGAAATTAACAGTAATGTGAACATTCACATTATTATACACTGATGTGAATGTTCACACCAGTGTCTACTAATGTGAGTTTATCCATTAATGAATAGTATTGTAAATGTTCACATCATTGATGTTTACAAAATCAAATCCAAAAACAACAACAGTAATACAGCAATGTAAATATATACATTAGTGATCACATTATGTTATAATTAGCTGAAAAACAGAGGGTGGAACCAACAACACCAACAAGTCTGACATTGATGTCACAATGTGAATATTTACATCATATTTCATCACATTTTTGGGTGAAGATTGGAGGTTCTATAGACATCAACAATCAACAATATCAACAACGACAGTAATGTGAACATTCACATTAATATACACTGATGTCAATGTTTACACCAGTGTCTACAACTGTGAGTTAATGGATGAACTCACAGTAGTAGACACTGGTGTAAATATTGACATCAGTGTATGTTAATGTGAATGTTCACATCACTGATGTTTACAAAATCAAATCCAAAAACAACAACAGTAATACGGCAATGTAAATATATACATCGGTGATCACATTATGACTGAAAAACAGAAGGTGGAATGATATTGCTTACTTTTGTTCCTCATGGTGGGTGGGTACGGAAATCTATGGACTACACTCAGTCGACCGACGGGAATTTTGGAACAACGAACCACCCTCCTTCCGATGTAAACCTTCGCAACGGTGAGATGAAGTAGAATAGTAGTGGCCAACGACAGTGGATGGTGGACGACGACGGTGGTGAGGCGATGTGAATCTAGGGTTACAGTGAGGCGATGTGAATCTAGGGTCGACAATGAGATTTTGTTTGGGAAATCAGTGTTTTGTGGATTGAGTAGATGGAATCGAAATGGGTTTGTTTTCATAATCGATTAGATGTGGGAGAAGTGAAGGGAGGGTTATTTCGTCCTTTTGCAATTAATAGACCTAATGGAATAATCAAAAATGGTTTGGGTTTTATGGAATAAAACAGTTAGAAATAGGATTTATGAAAAAAGAGCCCTAATTAGAATATTCTTCAATCCGCCAAAAATTGTCTAAACCACATTTTGTCAATCCGTTAATCCACTAACCCGCCATTCAGCTTGTAATTTTACTCTTAAACAGCCCGAACCGCATCGCGCACACCCTTACGTGCAATGCACATATTATTTTTTTTTTTTTAAATATTTGATGGTACAATGTGTGTTATAAAAAAATAATTTAAATTTAAATTTAAAATTAAAATTAAAGTATGATTTTAATTATTTATTTTGATAAAATTGGCGCTATCGTTCTATAAAATTGTTACTTAAATACTTATATATATTAATTTTAGTTAAATTATTTGTATATTTTGATAATTTTAATTCTATCGCATTATAAAAGTATAATTATCATATAATTTGGTATGATATATATTAAATTATAAAATAATAAAATAAATACTTATTTTGATATTAAAAATAATAGTTAAATTAGAAGAAGAATTCGTAACATAAAATTAAAATTAATTCTAATTATATAATTTTCTTTTATATTATTTGGAAAATAAAAATATGTAAACATAGAAATTATATAAAATTTATTTAAAAAATTAAATATAAATATATCGTAATTGGATTATCATAAAGATTTTATATGATATATATATATATTAAATTATAAGATTGTAAAATAAATATTCTTAATTAAATTAAATATAAATTATATAAAAGAAATTCAACGACGACTAATCAATAAATTCAAAATGCAATTCATAATAATGAAATCAAATCTTTATGTATTCATTAAACTATAAAATTTTAAAATTATTTATCAAATTAACTTGATTTTTTAAAATTATAAGTTCAAAATGTGATGAAGTTAAAAAAAAAACGATTAATTTGATAAATAATTTTAAAAATAAATCACTTTAGTTTATTTTTTTTAATATTAAGAAAAATTGTAAAATTATATGTAGGTAGGAAAAAAGAAAAAAAAAATCAATATATGAAAGGGAATAAATGATACTTGCACTCTACAGTCTTTCATTTACATCCTATTACAAATACACTTATATTCCTATGAATTAACCAGTGTGTTTGGTTTGAATTTTTTGGATTAAGTTTTTTAAAAATTGATTTTTTTGATTTTCGTGTTTTTTTTTGTTTTTAGTGAATATTTTTTAAATTTTAAACATTTTTTTTTATTTTTTTAGATGTACCTTACTTAGATGTATCTAAAAAGTAAAAAATTTATGAAAAAATATTTTAAAAAATTAATAAATACATAAAAATACAGTAAATAATTGATTCTAGTTTTTTTTTTTTTTTTTTTTGGTATTTAGTGAATTTTTAAAGGGAGACTTATTTATAAGTCCTATTTCAGGCATTTATGCTATGTTAAGTCCTGTGCAATTTCTTATAGAGTCTCAAGTCCTATTTAGATAGGAATGTATTTCACAAGATCCTATGAGTTGTAAATAAATTGTATTAATATACTATTATACACTATAATGGTAAAACTATATATAGGAAATTGAATGTTACCATAGAAAGTAATATTTTCACATTCAATTAAAAAAATCAAAAACCTAGTAAGTTTGCTAAACATAACGTGACACGTTACGTTACATTACGTTTATGTAGGTGTCACGTCACGTTACGTTTATGTAATGTCCCATCTGATATGGTCACGTTACGTTACGTTTATGTAGGTGTCACGTTACGTTTCGCAAACTTAATCTATGGTAATATTCAATTTCCTATATATGGTTTTACTATTATTTATGATATTAACAACTAATATTGAGGGTAAATGTGTCAACAAACTTCACACAGGACTTATGGGAATATAAGTTTTTTAGTAGGACCATATGTAGCATAAGTCTCTCTAATAGAACTTATAAATAATTTTTTTAATTTTTTCACAAATTTTTTACTTTTTAAATATATTTATGTTAGGTATGTCTAAAAAGTAAAAAAATTTACTGAAAATATAAAAAAAAAAATTTAATAAAAACAAAAAAAATACGAAAAACAAAAAAATAAAATTTTCTGAAATATATTTTTAAAAAAATCTAACCAAAATATTTTTTTTCTCCCACCTACATGTTATTTTCGCTTAGAAAAAGTAAATAAATAAATAAAACGCCCTTTGAAAAAAAACCTCCCAAAGGCTGCACCCACCTAACGAGACGAATATATGATTCACGAATCACAGCGTTCTCTCTCTCTGGGTCGAAGCCTTTCAGAGGCTCCCAAATTGTCCTCGAATCAGAAGGTGATCCCTCCACCAATTCCTTTTCACCTTCCACAAAACACTGTTTGTTTTGCTCTGAATTGTCAACCCAAAGCTGTTCGATTTGTCCATGTAGCGCATAACTATATTTGTTTTTTTGTTATCAAAATATCAGTTTCATATACTGTATTCATTGTCTCCCTGAATTAGGGTTTGATTAAGAATTCGAGATCAAGAACGTGTTTTTCTGTTTGGATCACTGAAATCAAACAATTTCCTATGATTAGGGTTTATCAGTAATAGCCCATACCGATGAGATCACTTGGGATTTTCTGAGTTCATGATGGTGTTGTTTTGTTTTGGGAAAATATCACATCAGTGGGATTTTGAAAAAATGAAATCAGTGAGAAGAAACTTTATAAATATTAATAATTAAAATTGTATTCTTTTTCATGAATAATTTTTTTTTTTTTTCTTTTCTGAATTCCACTTTGGTGTAATTTCCCCTTTAGTTTTCTGGAATATTGATTTTGGTAGCATTTTTCTTGGTTTTTTCTTCTTTTTCTGGGCAGGAATGTGGAAATTTCGTTACCTGGCTTGTGGAAGTAATCATTTCATGATTAGGGTTTAATTTCAATGTAAATTTGTTGTTGAAGATCATTCCGCATGAAATTTCGGTTTTATTTGATCGCTGATCACTGTCTCCTGTGCTTCATGCAATTATTTGCTCATTGGCCTTCATTTTCCAGAATGTGTTTCTATTAACTTCCTGTTTGTGGAGCTGTGGCTAATGAAAAGTTGTCTTTTGCAAATTTATTATGGGAAAATTGAGGGTGCTCGTCATTGGTTTAAGTTTGTGTTTGGCACTGTGGAATGCATGCCCTGGAATTGGAAATAGAAGCTATATTAGATCAAAATTATAACTAAAATGTCCTCTTATTACAAATTCAATGCATGGGCATGCTACCTAATGCAGCCTTACTTCTTCGATTTGTTTTTATTAAAGTGCTGTTATTAGCTGTTAAATTTAAATATCAGTCCATTTGGCTATTTTGTGGAAGTGATTAGGCATTGAAATGCTAATTTTTTCCTTATCTATATGTGATAATCTATTGTTTGGTAAGGCTAAACTATATTATGACATTAATCATTAGGGAAAAATCCTTTATTATTAGGGCAAAATTCTTTTTGTTCGTAACGTGGTTTGGCTTCACAATAATTCACTCCCCTTTTATTTAAAAATATGCAATTCACCTTCGTATGGTTTGGGCCTAAAGTGCATAGTTAACGTCGTTCATGGAAAATGCAAATTAACTTTTATACCCTCACCATTGGTTTTTCTAATTTTATTTTTTATTTATCCACAAAAGTCAATTAGTAGTTGTTAAATTAGCTTCTAGGAGAAATTGAATCCCCAACCTCTACTTTGCAAGTACTTAAGTGCTGCCTCCATGCCATTAGGCCACAAGGCCATGGGCATACCCTCAACATTGTAATATTTTTTTCCTCCTCAATGTAACCCTCTACTGTGTCGCAATCACCACAATCATATTCAACCAAAATTAATTCACCAACAGGCTAAATAGTGAAAATATACACACATGTATGATATATATATATATAATGTATCAATTTCATCCTTTGTAAATGCTAATGCCTTGTACCCTCTCATGGTTGGGCAATGAGTCAAAACTACTTGAGGGCACTTTGCATATACTTAAATGTGAGGGGGAGAAAAATGCTCTAGACCAAAACCATAAGGGGGTAAAGAGGATTTTGCACTAATTATTATTATAGTTATTAGCATGAAATATAGTTCCAAAACATAAATTCTGCATGCTTACGCAGTGATAATAAAAAAATTCAATATATGCTTGTGGACATTTTTTTATTTATCTATATTATTGTATTTTATAGACATTAAAAGAATTTAATTCCTTATACTTGGTCCTATCCTATACCAAACAAAATTCTATTTTTCACCTACAAGTGACATAGCTCAAAGTATCTTAATTACCTCTTTTTATGTTTTGGGTTCTACTCTCATCCTTAGAGAACAAAAGAATATTTCATGAGTTTCTGGAGTCAATTTCTTTATTGAAGGGTGGAAAATACCATTGGCTACCCGATGGGTTGGCATGGCAGCAGGGACAAAGATTGCCTAGTGCTGTTACCTAACCAAAGCCTAGGTTGCTGGAGGTTGGTGTCCAGATGGCACTGAATAGCGGTGGCTGGGGGGCGAGTGTGTGGTTCTTTAATTACAGCGAGGTTTACAATTGGACTATCATTACACAAGTAAAAGGAACTTCACTTGAGAAACCTTATTTGGAAAATGCTACTCTTGGGCAATAAAATTACTGCATTTGAGCCATGTTTTAAAAAAAATGAATTATTCAGCTTCCCTAACACCCTTTGAAATTGCATCTAGGCCTCCAAACATGATGCCCATGCCTGAAGTTGTTTAAGTGACTTAATAAACTTCCAGTATTTAAAACCCACTAAACCATAATTTGAGTGTTAATAATTTCTGAAAAGTGGCTTGCTGTAGCGTTTTTAGGACCTGGCTCTTATGCTTCTGCAGGTGTTTAGCCTTGTGTTTGTCTGCCCACCCATATGTACATTTCTTTTTTTTAAATAAATTGAACCAAATTAAAATTTTGCTATTGTTTTTTTCAAGGCCTTTGACAAATATTCTATGATATTTGTGGGAGATGTGGGCAAGATTACCTATATCAGCCAAAAGTTTTATTACCCTGACATACAAATACTTGAATCAGCAGCATTTACATCTATTTGACCATGATTTATGCTCTTGCTTAGCAAACTATATTTTCTACTGTTTTCTGTGTATTACCAATTTAGAGAATCTGAAGCTCACAAGCATAAGGACTATCCCAATGAAACTTATGTAACATATTGCAATGAGAGTTATGAACTTATGGTTGTTTTATTGTGTGAGCCTTCACGTTAGATACAATTCTTCTTACAACTTGGGATCTGCTGCAGTTTCAAAATGTTATTTTGAAGACCATTTATGAAAATTTTCTAAGATTAATCCTTGTCAGCATCTTTATCTAATTGTTTTGATTGTTTGTTAGTTGGGTTTTACTCATTTTAGGCTATTAAGTTCTCACGTGCAGTATTGTGTGATTTTGAAAGGTGATGGCATCAGAGGAAGATGTTGATTTATCAACTTTGAAGTCTCAGCTAAGCCAAACACAAACAATGTGGAAAGACGACATGGGAAGAAGCCAATCCGAAGTGGATCTTTTGCAAGCAAAAATTATGGAGGTAAAGGCTTGCATAAAGGGGTATGAGGAAGACACAGTAAAGGAGTTAGAGGTTCTTTGGCGGAGAGTCAAAACTACAGCAACATTGTTGACTTACTTGAAATCAAAGGCAAGAATCATGGCTGTTACTCATTTAGCCCATACATCATGTGACATTAAACAATTAGATGGGGTGGGGCTTGTTGACAAAAATGGCTTACCGTTATCTGGTTCATCTAGGAACATAGATCTTTCTTCCTTTGACTGTCCAGATGGGGAAACATGGATTGGGATTAGCAAGCAGTATGGTTCTCTTGATGAACCAGATGGAGCTTATATTGGTGAAGTACTAAAGAATGTGCAGATGGTTACTGGTGTAATGGAAACTCTTGTCAAGAGGGTTATAATGGCAGAATCTGAAACAGCTATGGAGAAAGAGAAGGTAACATTGGGACAGGAAGAGATAAAAAAGAAGGCACTTCAAATTGAGAGCATGTCGACGAAGTTGGAGGAAATGGAAAGGTTTGCACTGGGCACAAATTGTATTTTGAATGAGATGCGACAGAGGGTTGAAGATTTGGTTGAAGAAACATCTAGACAGAGGCAACGAGCAGCAGAAAATGAACAGGAGCTTTGTCGTGTGAAGCAAGATTTTGAATCGCTGAAATCTTATGTTAGTAGCCTTATCAATGTGAGAGAAACACTTCTGTCATCAGAAAAGCAGTTTCAAACAATTGAGAGGCTCTTTGAACGGTTAGTATGCTTATTTTCCCCTTTCATGAATGAAATGGTTGCCTTAACCTAGGCCTTACTTTTATTATTATAGGCACATGCTATATTGTTTCATTGGATTATGATGATGCCTGATTTATATGCTAACAATATATCCTGTACTTACTGTATTTCTTTGCTATATTGTTCAATCCATTGTTTATGCTGAATGTTTCCGTCTGTGTATTTGTCACATATGTAGCACTTTACAATGTTATTTGCATATAGGTGTATATTTCTTTGGAGGGGGATTTGGGATTCCACAATGAGCCATTAATATTAAGACCTAGCAGTTGTTTTGTTAATTGGGAGCTGCTAATTCCATGCATCAAATTTATGGAGCCATGCATATTATTGTCTTCTGTCATGTTTACCCTCCCGTCTTCTCTTCATCACCTTCTTTTAACTTAAGCTGTATCACCTTCTCTCTGTTTTCCCATCACTAAAAACACAAAGCAATGAAATTATAACCTGAGAATCAATTGGCAATCTTCAAGGACCGCCAACCTGACATGCTCCTGCTCTCTTCAACAATTAGTTAGATCACATGCCCTCATCATATTACTTCTCACAAAGGTTCAAGGTCAGAGACTGTTACAACTCTCTTCCATGCGAAGTGTTTTCTTTAAATTTACAGCGAAATTACTGCTGCATTCAGAAATTGCAAAATTTTCTTTTCTTTTCGAGAATTTTCTCATACCTTCCAGTGGTGGCTCTATGGCATCTACCAGTTCTCCAGTCCCAACCTCTGCTTGTAGTCTCTTCATCCCTGACCTCTACATCTCTGGCATCCACTCGCCCACCAACTCCATGCCCTCCTTTGCTGGCCTCAAAATCGTCTATTTCAACATGCACCTTACCAACATGTTTGGAAATTCAAGTTGACTATATAATTGTAAGTTAAACACTTTAATTGCGTTGATTTTGTTAATTATTGTTGATTTGAAAGTGAATAAAGTACCCATGCTTAAAGTTCTACGTCCCATGAAGCGCTATATTATTCTAGGACATGAAAGAAGAATGTTATGAATATGAATGGCTAACCATGTGGTGTAGGATTAGATGAATTTGATGCTTAGACACATACCCACACCTGACACATTTACCCAAGTTCATGTAACGTAGGTCATGTCTATGTTTGTCCTTGTCTTTGTCCTAGTTGCTTATAGTGATTATGTGCCTGTTTTTCAAATCTTTATTTTTCTGCAAGCTATCCCTAAATCATTAGATTTTCCCTAGTTCATAACAGAGAAAGCGATGCACTTCTAAGCTGTCGGTACTGTGCAATAACTTTTAGTTGACGAACAAATTAAATCATTTTCATCAGGGCTGTCTTTTGTTGAATTGGACAATTATCCTCCTGATTGATTATGTTGTTACTCAGTTAGTTCTATTTATTGCTTTGCTGAAGTGATTAAGATATCATTCAGACAATTATCCTGTCCTATTCTTTCGCCCTTGCAATGATGTCTGAGGATTACACAAGTCACCTAAGTCCAAGCGCTTTTTAAGAACCATGGCTTTCATCAGGCATTTTTAGTTATGGCGGTTGTTGGCTGGCTAGTGAGCCATGTTGGTGATGAACATCTTGGCCGAAGCTTATGAATTAAATTGTGGTACATCGTGGTTCTCGCCAATTAAATGAGCACAGTTCAAATTTGCATCTTGAGCTGGCTTCCTTGAAAAATCAAGGATGACCATGACTAGGTTTGGCTTTGATTTTGAATATATGCTTTTGTCATTGGTGTCGTGCAGTTATATGATCCCTTATGTAACTTAAATAATTTACTTAAAATATGTTATTAACAAATGATATAAACTCAATCCTAGAGGAATTGTGTAAATAATCATGTTTTTTATGTATGCATACTTGCAATCACTCTTTTAGTTTTACTGAAGTTAGGAATTTTGGGAGTAATAGACTCCTAACATGGAATGAATGCTGGATTTGGAGAAGTTCAGGGTCAAGAGAACATAACAAAACCATGCTTGAAGAGGTTAGTTAAGCTTGGATCATGTTCTAGTTCAGCTTGAGGAAGGTCTAATTTGTACACTGCTAAGTGTGAAAATCAGTGTTCGACTTAGCTTGGTATTTCTCTTGAAGAATAGACCACTGTTGGAATGGCTTGCCCTATGTTACCTGGAACGGTACGGGGATGTGGTACAGTGGGAGTAGACTTGTATATAGATTATACTATAAGAATTTAAGGTACTTTTAGAGTAATTTTCTTTAACAATTAGACATCCAATAAAATTTAGGACAAATTACACAAATAGTCCCTATAGTTTGGGACTCGTGTCACTTTGGTCCTTGACTTTTTAATTGTGACACATTTGATCCTGAATTTTGAATCTTGTTTCAAATAAGGACAATTGAAGATACCATTGTTTAATTTTAAGGGCAAAATCGTCAATTTAATAAAATATAAACTAATTTGACAAAAATAAATGTCAAAAAAATATTTTTAATTTTTTGAAAATTATTTTTATCCACTAATGATAAAATTATGTAAAATTGATAAAAATTAATAAAAATTACATGATTAATTTTTTTTAATTAATTTTACATGATCATTATCCAAACACATAATAAAAATTAATTTGATAAACTAAATAAATAAATGTCTAAGAGATTTATCAATTTTACGTAATTTTATTTTTAGGGTAGAAATAATTTTTAAAAATTCAAAAATATTTGTTTGACATTTATTTTTGTCAAATTAGTTTATATTTTATCAAATTGACGATTTTACCCTTGAAAAATCTAATGATATCTTCAATTGTCTTTATTTGGAACAAGATTCAAAATTCAGGGTCTCACAATTAAAAAGTCAGGAACCAAAGTGACACAAGCTCCAAATTATAGGGACTATTAGTGTAATTCACCCTAAAATTTAACTTTTTTCCTCCTAAATTAATCATGTAGCAACATATTTATATAAATATTATCACCCGTGCTTGACATTTTGTCATGTCAAAACTTCGTTAGCTTTAGATTTAAGTACATTATATTTGATTTTTTTCCTTCAACGGAAAACTATATGTTGTGTTCATTTACATTTCCTTTCTCTTTTCTTCTCTCTATAAATCCAAGATCCAAACACAACCTTAAAGAAATATATTAGAAAAAAACTTTTGGAATCACTTTGAATCACTAAATTTAACGTTTTGAAACGAAAATGTAACCGTGTTTTGGATGTATGTTCCAAAACCTAATTCGATACAGTGTTAATGTTTTCTGGCAGCACTGGGCTGCCATTTTGTTTCCTCTGCAATTGTGATGGTATCGATTGATAAATGAAATAGTAACCCCAGTTGTTTATATTTTTTATTTTTATTTTTTTTTCCGGGGCAGGTTAGTTGAGAAAACAACGCAGATGGAGAGTGAGAAAATGCAGAAAGAAACTGAAGTCCAGAAACTAATGGAAGAGAATGTGAGGTTGACCACTCTACTTGACAAAAAAGAGGCCCAGCTTTTGGCCATGAATGAACAATGCAAGGTGATGGCCTTGAGTGCTTCGAATATTTAGTTTGGTGCGGTTTTGATTCCGCATTGCCTTAATTTGTTTTGCTTGGCTCACCTACTGGCCATTCTTCTGAGTTGATGAATAATATTGGGCTGGAAAAGCCGCCTGGTGGGTTCTTTCTTGAAATGTACCATAGGTTTTCTTGTATCATTTTTTGGTTATTAGATGTTGTATTGTTGCTGTAAAATTCTACCGTTGATAAACAACTTTTTATTTTGTTTTACATGTCTATAAAATCATCTCTCCCCCTTTCCATTGACCTCGGCAGTTCTCTCTAACAGACAGGTATGGTTTTATTGTTATTTTGTTTATATCCTTCCAAACAGTTTCTGGAAAGTAGTGATGGAAGAGGCCATAGTACGTTCATATTTGAAAATTCTTTAGATAAATTAAATAGATTATCAGAGGGAATACTCGCCAAAGTTGGTTCAAATTTGTTGGGATTAAACAATGTTATTTGATTTACATTTGCCAAATGTTACAGATTTCCTCTCTTGGATTAATGCATTTGAATTCTGGTGAGGGTGTTTTAGTCATTTTAGCAATGTGAATGAATGAATGAAGGAAGATGAGAAATTATATTTTTACACACCAAGTTTTCTTACTTCACACATTTAATGAATTTTTTCAGAATCACAATTTTATGCTTTAACAAAATTACTATCTCACCCACACATCTCACAATTTCTCCATACACATCTCATCCATCACCATCTCACCAGTCACTACACTGCCGACCATCGCCTTCCATGCACAAACCTTAACCATACAAAGCGGGGAATACAAATTAGACAATTGAATTGATTAATCACGAAGAAAAGGTTACAATATATTAATCACTCATAAATTGATAAAATATCAAGCTCAACCACGAGTTCATTCAAAACAGAGGGTTGTGTAGTAATTGAACTTGAATCAAACACAAATATAAACCAAAACAATAGATTGGAGGAATACGAAACGAAATATAAGAAGATCGATCTTTTACGCACAAACAGAATCAATCCAAGCAAAATTAGAACTTTTTTCATTAACTTTTTAGATTTGTATACAAACATTGATAGATTCGCATCTAAAATTAAAATCAAACAACAAAAATATGAAACCATCAAATCAAGTCCACCAAAATGAGAAAGAGTATAACAAGTAGATTCAGATCGCAGCGTACCTTGTAGTGAGGATGGAATGAGAGGATGTGCACAGAAAAGGTGAGGGTGTATTTGAAATGTGAAGTGTATGAAGTGAAATAAAGAAGTAAAAATCAAATTACTACATGTGTGGATTGAGAAAAGATGTATACAGAGATAATTTGGTGTGTGAAAATAGAAATTCTGAGGAAGATAGGGTAAGGAGATGATGGGGAGGGGTTGGTGGAAGGAGGAATTATGGTCTGATTTTTTAGGGTTTGTGTTGTTTTTGGTAATTCTGAAGAGGGATAAAATTGTAAATATAAAAAAAGAGTACGGAAATTTGTGTGGTGTAAATAGAAGCACCCGTGGATAACGAAAATAAATGATATTGTAAATATAAAAAAAAGTACGGAGATTTTTGTGTGGTGTAAATAGAAGCACCTGTGGGTAACGAAAACAAATGATTTAGTTTGTTAACCCGGACTTTATTGATTCAGATTGGTTTGGTAACAGTTATGTTTTTATTAATAATTTTTTTTGAAAATCTAAAATAATCTAAGATAGAGTTTATGATTGAGCCTATTTGATACAAACTCTTGGGTAGAATTCACTTTTGAAAATCGATTTTCAGGAGGAGGGTGTCTAAGAGGTTTATATTGACATGGTTAAGACCTTTATTAATCAATATGAGATCATAACACATGCTCTTACAAGGATGAGTGAATCCGTGACAAGTGGTACAAATAGAAGTTAAAGGATCTCTGTCACTCGATTTCGTTTTTGGCAAGGTTCGAACAACCAACTTCTTACGGTTGGTAAAGTGTAATTGAGCTAGAAAGCCGCAAGGAAATTTTCGTACATTTGTAATGCTGGTATTTTTCAATCATTTTTCAGTATTGAAGAAGATGGTTGGAACAGCCAGGGGTTTATCTGATAAAATTTTCTCAAGCAGTGGGAATGATCTGATGTCTTTATTTTTGTCTTCATAAGAGGTTTTGAAGACAAGAGTATAACATGGGTATCACATGCTATAGTTGAAAGACAAGACAAGGTCAACATCAAATAAAAGAATGAGTCCTTTGTTTGTTGATTAGCAAATGATGGCCTTTGCCTCCCTTTTGACAATGATAGCCTATCCACACATTTCACACCCTTCTCTCATTCACAGAACATGGCATAGAGTTTATTCTTTTTGAGCCTCTCTACTATGTGCCCATTCATCTCTGATCATTTTGAATTGGTTTTGTTGGCAAGGGAACTCTCTAACCTTGATTTAGTTGCCTTATGTGAAGAATATGTAGTATGTGTTTGACATGTGTTGATAAACATTCACCTAGTTTACCATCAAATTATACACGAAATTCTCTATCACACATTATGAACATTATTTTACTTTTAAAAAAATAAATAAACATATTACAAAATACAAATACTTTTTTGGTGCCCTATTGTTCTTGCACATCGGAATTAGATGAATTGGACATTTAAAACTCTTTTTGGATCAAGGATTCGAGAGAAGATTTGAAATTTTTTTTTTAAAAAAAAAAAAAGGAAAAAGGAAAAAATAATAATTTATATTTCATTCCCTTTTCTCTTAACTTTATTTTTTTTATTTTTTTTTTCTCTCTCTCTCAATAAATATCTCCTCAATTCTTTGATCGAAACAAAATATTGACTCACTTGACTCAGTTGAGCTATGGGTTTGAGTTAATACTAATGAAAAGTCTAGAAACACATAAATCGTTTCACGAAATTACTCAACCCTTTCACATAATGTAGATGTGAGAAGGTTGTGTGTAATTGTTCTTGCATGTAGGAATTAGATGAATTGTAAACTCTTTTTGGATCAAGCATTTGAGTGAAGATTTGAAAAGGAAAAAGGTAAAAAAAAAAAATTATATTTCATTTACTTTTCCATTTGACTTCGTTTTTTTTTTTTTTTTTTTTTTCATGTAAGGTCTAGAAACACAAAAATAGCTTCACAAAATTGGACACAATATTTTCACATAGTATAGATGTGAGAAGGTTGAATAATTGATTTGTAAGTTCTACATCCATATAAGAATATTGTGTCTAATTTTATGATTGATTTATGTACAAGTAAAATAACTGAATATTAATTTTATTGTGCAAGCAAAGAGCATGGATGTTTGGTATAGTGATGTGAAAGTTGAAGATGAAATTGGTGAAGAGTGTGAAAGAGGGACGGGGAGAGTATTGTTTTGGAAGATGCCATTTTCCTTGGCCTTAGAACATGGGTTATATAGCTGTTTGGTGTCATCAGACCAGAGACCAGATATGTTAGTGGTGCTTGTTCTTAGTAGGAATTTTGATCTGTTTTTGTTTTTCCACTGTTTTTGATCATGGTGGAGGTTCTAGTATGGTACTATGGTCACATGGGAAGTCATATAATGTTCAGACATTCCACCCATAAAGTGCCGGACTAGCACAGTGATAACAATGATCATCCCCATACATTCCCACCTTTTTAAAAAAGAAAGGGGAAAAAAATACCCTCGCAAAATTAAGGGGGAAATTAAAAACAAAAAAATAAAAAAAGAAGCCAAATTGCATGTTCATTCCTTCGACTTTGATATGTACATACTAGAATTAGTTCAAAAACAAAACTTATGATGCCTGAACTTTGGTGTTACTTAGGTATTCTAATTTCTAAGTTGTAATTTTGTCAATTCAGCTATGCTAGGATTTTAGAAAATTTTCGGTCTAGAATTGCCCAGAAAAAATTAATGTAGGATTGAGATTGATTTACATATGGATCTAATCAAAAAATGGTTTAATTTGAATCCCATTATAATGGGTGATTCTATTTGCACCAAAAAAATAATTCAGTACGTCCAATTAAAATTTTAGTTTCTATTGTGGAGGAAATTTCATTTTATCCCAAAACTATACATCGATGATCAATTTAACCCCTTGCACTTCTTATAATTTCAATTTTACACTTAAACTATTTGATTTTGGATCAATTTCAATTTCATCTCCTTCAACCAGAACTCACACTTCCCGAACTTAACATACAATTTGTGGTTAGCTATTGTTTATAATGGCGCCAAAATTTCTTTTGAAATCTTATTTTACCTCCCAAATTATCTCAAAAATATCAATTAGACCTCCAAACTTCATATTGTTTAGGGGTTTAATTGATATTTTGGAGATAGTTTGGGACGTAAAATGAAATATCAAATGAAGACGACAACAAATATTGTCTAATTATAGACGGTAGCTGATGACAGAGGTGAAATTAATCCAAAATTGAATAATTTAGGTGTAAAATTGAAATTATAAAAAGTACCAGGGTTAAATTAACTATTGAGTTATAATTTGGGGGGAAAAATAAAATTCTCTCTCTATTATACACTAATGTAAATTTACTAATAAAGACAATACATATTAAATCTTAAAATAATTTTTTTTTCCTCATGGTACATTTTAACCACTTATACATATTCTTTATATTCAAATCTCTTCATCTTCTTCCTCAAGTTTCAATTATTTTATCTTCTTTTCTTCTCTCTCTCTCTCTTTTTTTTTTCACTGTAAAACTTCAATATCCACCCTACCAAAACTCACCATTATCATCAACCTCATTGTTTCTTATTGTGTTGTTACTTGCAAATAGAAGAAAATTTGAACAAAATCAAACAATGGATAATCAAAACTTTTTTTTTTAGAGCAACCCATCAAAGAGGATGTAAATATTCATATAAATATCAAAATATAATATTTTATTTCTGTGTTTTTTTTTTTATACGTAAAAATGAATATTCAGACTGTTACATCAATATCGTTTGGACAAATTTGTTTGGATCTAAAATTTCAAACAAAACAATCTTGTTCGGCACTGGACAACCGAACAAGCTAACCATGCGCGGCTTTGAAAGTTCGAACAAGTTGACTATTTCAAATTAATTTTATATTTAGGTGTACCATAAAATTAAAATATTATGTTATTCAAGGGTAATTTGTGAAAAAATATAAAATGTATTGAGAGTAAATTATATATTTAAATAATTTAATAGAGAGTATTGAGAAATTGGGCATATTAATTAATTTTTTGGGTGTAAATAAAATCCTCCAATGATTATTATTTGGGTAAGTTTCTAGACAGAAGTTTTGGGTCCTTATCTTTTCTGTGGTTTCGGGTCCTTATCTTTCTGTTGTCAATTTAGTTTATCAAATTCATCTAATTTTAAGTGAGCTGCCTAAATCAGTAATGAAATGATAATAAAATACACAATTGATCTGTAGGGCCTAGAGTATACATTTTGTGTTACTTTCGCTCATCTAAGTTTAAATTTTGTGAATTTCAAAAAACTAAAACACAAGAGGATCAAACAAAAGAAAACTGACAAATTTAAATGGTTTAACAGTTGTCTAAAATTGGACCTTTTTTTTAATCAAATTATAAATTTAGGAATAAAATTAACAAATTTAAAACTGTAAAGATCAAAATAACACGAAACACATAGTGTATGTTAAAAAAATGATTTGTTGTGAGAGTCAATAATGGGTTGTTCTGTCGTTTATTAATATTATTGGGAAAATAGAACAATTTATTATTATTATATAGAGGTGTATGTTTGGGTTGGGAATGGAACTAGAATGAATAAACTTCTCATAGGACCACCACATGGTTGTGTCCTGCTGGAATTCAGGTTTTCTAAAGACTCCGGATTCGTTATGCTGAGATAGCAACAGCAGGGGTTCAATGGTTCAGTGGAGGCCAAAGCCAAGCCAAAAATGTTAGTGATGAGGGTTCCATGAACCACTATTAAAATTATTCCTTGACCACAGCCAAGAGCAACAACAATCAATAGTCATTCATCAAAGTCCCCCCCAATTGTTGACCTATTTGGCTTCTTGGTGAATTGGGGATTTTTTTGGGTGGATAGTGAATTGGGGATTGCCTCTCTTTAGTTTTGTTTTTATTGGAGTATGGATGAAATTTGATTCCCACATTAGATAAAGAGTAAAAAAGAGTGAGTTTTAATATATGTTGGATATATTTTTCACTGATAATATATGTTAGGTTCCAGTGTCATGTATATGGACTTTGGAGTTTCTCTCCAATGAATTAGACTGATATCGTTGCGCGTTGATGGGCTCCCAAATTTGGCTATGGTAACTTTTGATAGAGCAAGAAAATGGCTAACAATCTATGGGTGGGTTCTCTTAAAACATTACTGTCGGTAAGCTTGGGCTTACGCAAAGACTCTTGATGGAGTAAGAAAAATTAGAAGTTGTACTGTGGTGAAGTGACTCTCAATAGTTCGCACATTAAGAGATTATTGTCGCATTTGTGAGCTCTCTACTTGATAGATTGATTATTCATTGGTATATATGCTTGTGAAACTACCATTGATTGTACATGGTTATAACTCTGCAATTGTAGATATACAATTTTTTTGTTTAATGATGAAATTCTTAAGAATCAATTTTATGTCTTAGATTTATTTCATACTCGGACCTACGCTACACCAATTCAATTTCTACCATACAAATGAATCCAACCGTGCCCCAAATGAATCCAGGATAACTGCCCTGACCCCGCTGCCATGGCATACTTGGCAATCGACCATAGGATAGCTGGAAACAGAGTACATCACCACTTAACATTTTCATATAGTATCTCACACTAATCATTAAATACCACCCTTATATTATTAGACAAAATATTAACATAAATATAAACACACTTATATAAACCAATCAAGAACTACACCACCTAATTTTAAAGAGTTGACATAGTGGTAAAGACTTGAGACTTGGGGGTATACTCCTTCCAAGATCTCAAGTTCAAAATCTCCTAAGTGTAAATAATTTTTTGAGACCAATCTATATAAGATTTTATCTTGTCTTTAATTAAGACTTCTACACATGGATGATGTGATTGATTCTCTAGATTAATCAATGGGCCGAATTATGTAAAAAAAAAAAAAAGAACTACACCACCTTAGAATACTCTCTTAAATACCGAATATCTAATAAATAAATAAATAATCTAATATTTGTATGCATGGATAGTGATGGGCATGGCCCAGAAGGGCCCAACCCATGGTTTTTATGGGTTCTCCAAACAATTATTTGATTAGTTATCATCATAGAGCTCAGTAGAATGGGCCCAACACCAAACCTAATAGAGAACCCACAATAGTCAAGCCTAGACACCAGGTGGACACGTGTCAAACAGGAGTCCAGTCACGTGACAAACAAAAATTCTGCAAAGTTATTGAACCCACATGCTAATCATTACATGAGACTGTCAAAACATTAAATGCAATAAGACCTCTCACTCTGAAGTATGGTGAAATGGCCATGGCCGATGGTAAGTAGGTGGCAAACTTTTGGCCAATAGAACAGCATGAATGGACAAAGAAATGATTAACAAGAGATATAAAAAAATTTCTGATAAACGTTTGAAACAAGTAACTTACTCTCACTCCCTCTCTCTCTCTCTCTTCATTCCTCTACGCTTAAATTTCTCTAAGTTCCTACCTCTTCATCTAATTTGATGGTCGGAGGGTTCATAGAAAGGAACCATCCCTATTTCGGAATTTTCTTACTGGACTTGTTGCAGGTGTGATCAGGAAGACGCAGGACAACAAATCCATGAAGCGCTTGGATCAGTTCGACCCGCACTTCACCGACCAGACTGCATTATTAGATAGTATTATGTGGGAGGTAATTTTGCACATCTACATTGCTTGGCTGAACATGATATGATCAATTATTTGAATAGTAAATCCAGTCAAATATTCATAAAGAGTGAAGAGCAAGGATCCTCTAGAGTGAAATTTCCCTAAAGTTTCCTAGAGTACTACATTGTGTGGTTGAGATTTACTGGTAAGTCACATCAGAAAAATTGATGTGACTTGCCAGTAAATCTCAACCACACAATGTAGCACTCTAGGAAATTTTAGGAAAAAATCACTCTAGAGGATCCCAATTCGTTCTGAATAGTCAATTTAAGAAGTCTAAGACGCACACATAGCCTTCAAGTAGAAATACACAATTATAAGCAACCTTATTATCACCATATTGAGAGTTTACATGCAATTACTAACTTAAATATTGGAGTGCAGATTTAAAAAGAATATTTCCGAAGTTAGTTCATGTGATTGTAATCCATTTAACCAATCAATGCGATATCTTTTTTCCCCTACTCTAACCGAGAAGTAAGAAATATATCATTGGAGAGAAATGACAAAAACAAGGAATTTGGGAGCAACAATGCTACAAATTCAGAAATATTACTTAGAAGCTTCATTGTGTCTAAGTTATGGATCCCCGATACAATAACCCAATCTCAACCACATCACTGTTTTGGATAGTTTTCTTGGCAAATTTTCTGAGCACATAGGTTTAGTAATTTGAGAGAGAGAGAGAGAGAGAGAGAGAGAGAGAGAGATTGGGGTGGTCCATGATGTCCATATATAGCAGATGAAACAAGGTAAGGTAGGCCCAATGGGGGTATGAACACTGCATGCCCTCGCACGGATGATCTAAAAACCACCGCCATTCCTTTCTTCCCCAGCCCCACACTCCCACATGCCTTTGTTTCTCTCCCTCTCCCTCTCTTCCGTTCCCCATATATAAATACCTCTCCATCTCTTCAATCCCCCTACCGCACACCACCACCCCCATCCCCACCCCTCTCTCTCTCTTTCTGTACAACACTAGTCTCCATGGCTCTCATCAAGAAATCAAACAAGCTTACTCAAACAGCTTCTTTCAAACAAATACTCAAAAGGTGCTCAAGCTTTGGGAAGAAACAACAATCAAATGGCTATGATGAAGACAGCAACAATGGTCTCCCTGAGGATGTCCCAAAGGGTCATTTCGCCATCTACGTCGGAGAAAATAGAAGTAGATATATTGTTCCCATTTCATGGTTAGCTCATCCTGAGTTTCAAACTCTACTTCAAAGAGCTGAAGAAGAGTTTGGGTTTAAGAATAACATGGGTCTCACTATTCCTTGTGAAGAAGTTGTTTTCCTCTCTCTCACATCCATGATCAGATGAAACTATAAGAAGAGTTTTTTTTTTTTTTTTTGGATCTGCAAAATAAAAAACTTTATTGATGAAACACAAAGTAGAGGTGAGTGTATATAGAGTATCATAGCAAAGTAAATCTATTCTAACTTGGTTGGCATAGATAAGCAAGCTCAATCATATGCTATTACAACACCAAAGTTAGTGGGGTTTTCTTTGAAAGAATTGCCAAGATTAGGTTAAAATTTTATGGGTTAGATTTGTATATGGTTTTAGATTTTCTTTTTTATCAGGGATGCCCATTGTGCCCTTTGAAAAAGCTGATATTAATAAAAAGTTGTCCTGTATTTTTCGATTCCTCTCTCAATCTCTCTGTCTACTACACAATCATTTTTCATTTTTTGAGTCTGTTTATGTATTTTGAATTCGTGCCACCAAGCCCGCTAATGACAAACTTTATTATTAGTTCTTTTATAACAACTATTGAGGAATGTTCAGCTGATTAATTAAATAATTTTGATTAATTACAAGTTATCATATCAAATATTGAGACTTGATCATCGTAGTCCTTGAGAATTTGAAGTTTTATATATTAAGAGAGTTTTTTTCATGGCGTCAATATTCACATCAGGATTATTTTCCTGTGTTTCTTTTTCTAGAAATGAATTGGTTGTTAACGATGGAGTGGCATTCATGGCACCAACAACACTTTTTGGTCAAAACTATGGATGTAATTTATACTATACACTTTATTTTTAGAGCATATTTTAAAATTATTTGATTAAGTAGATAATTTTTGACAATAATTCAGAGATAAAAGTGAAATATTAACCTTTTTTATTGTTTTATTTTAGAGTTCAGGGTTTAACCTTACTAGTATTACTTGTGAGTTGATGGTGAACTATTGTTGGACACATGCTTTTACCACCCTCCATTCTACTACTTTAGGTGCATATGCAGGTGGGACTTGCCATTCACTTGGAGGGAACCTTTAATTAAGAGATTCCTTAAACAGTCCATGAACTGAAATGGTACAGATTATTCACGTATGCTGCTTAATTTTTGCCTCTATTTTTTAAGAATAATATTATACTTAAAATAATTTTTTTATCAGATTTTTATATCACTAGACAATAAAAATAGTAGGATCCATATTAATAAATAAATGTGAGATTAATACCTTTGTGTCTAGTGGGGGGGAAAAAAATCAAATAAAACATCTATTATAAATAATATTTTTCTTCTTTCTATATGGATCAGAAAAGGATAGAACAGTTGGCCCAATGGTTCATATAAGAGAATGTTAGAAGCTTAGAATTTGAGTTGATGGAATAACTATGGTCCTTGCATTGTAATTAACTCACCAACATCCTATTTTTTGTACCGAAATTTTTTTAAAAAAATGGGTCACAATAAGATTAATGCTATAGTCAAAAAGTTAAAAAATCAGGTTACAATATTAAAAGGTACATCCATCATAAAAACATTAAATAGAGATGGGTGATTATTGAATTGGGGTCATTGTTGTGCTAAAAGCACAGCAGTGACTGTTGTGTCTCAATTTGAGATATATTATGGGCTTATTTTTATGATTTGAACCGTTCATTTTGTAAGGTTTGTTGAGTATTTCATTCCTACCTAAAATAATATTAATCGGATATCAATAACTATATGATCAATAACTAAAAAATTAAACAATAAGTTTTTCTTTTGAGAAATAGCATAACAAATATGCAATTCGATCATATAGTTATTGATATTCAATTAATATGATTTTTGGTAGGCATGAAGTACTCAACAAACCCTACAAAATGACGGTTCAGATCATAAAAATAAACCCATAATACGCCTCAAATTGAGACACAACAGTCACTGCTAGCACAGCAGTAACTCTATTTCCAGTGATTATTCAGTTGTCTCGAAGTACAGTCACGTGGTGCTCCATGATAATATGATTGGTTGAGAATGTGGAGTATTAGTTATTTTTATTGGGCGATTAAAGAACATAAGAGTGTATAATGAATGGTGATTGATGAGAGAATATACCATATGGTATTTCAAAATTATCCTATAATTTTCCAATTAGGGAAGATATTAATGCTATAGTCCTCTAAAATATGCAAAAATACTACATAAAATTTTATTTTTACCTTCTTTTATCACTCCAAAGCACCTATTGTTTTGTCTCCATGCGAAAAAAACAGATAAGAATTGAGATTATATATAACATTATTCCTAAAATATGTTCATTTAGTAAATAACAATCAATAACTGACCTGCAATAAAGTTAGGAGCCATAATTTAAGGGTTTTGTATATTTTCCATAAGACAAATTATTGTGTCCTATAGGATATTGCCCCAACCCATTAATAACCACAATCACACTATCACGCCCTCACAAAAATACATCAAACCCAACATTCTTAACATGCATTAATATAAAGAAGTAAACATCTTTCCATTCATCAGAGTAGTTAAGTATAAAAGTATTACATGTTGACAACAAAAGTAAATGCCCTATGGGCTTACAACTTTCCAAGCCAACACTTGGTCACAAGAAGAGGGTACTAACCTAAATACAGATTAAGCCCTTGGCTTGAATTTACATGTAATACATCAAAAGATAACAAAACAACAAAAGAGTCTTTCAGCCTTTAGCCTCCCAAGCTACATCCTTGGAGGTGGCATACCATCTGTATCTGAAAATAATGTCTCATATAGGGTGAGCTAAAGCCCAGTAGAGATATACTAAACCAAATATGAACAGTGACTAAAATAATAGCATTAGATAGATGGTCAACACCTATAACAAATTTATATCACATTACAGCTTCATGACAATCATATCCATGTTACATTTCACTTTCCTTTACTTGTCAATTCATTTCATAAACGTGCCTCACAACCTGGCCAGATAATTTAAAATAGATTACATCTCAAATTTTATCAGTTTCATACTTTGCAATTCCTATGAGATCACAACTCATATTGAAACACTTCCAATACTTCACGTAATACACATATTTGCTGTATTAACACTTTCATTTGGTACACATATTTGCTGTACAAACATTTCATAAAGATACACATATTTGCTGTATCTATGGAGTCCATCCCCTATCTTCTCCCAAACTGGTTTGAGAGTCCATCCCTTATCTTCCCTCAAACCGTGGAGTACATCCCCTATCTCCTCCCACACAATACACATATTCCAAGTATATAAACAATTATCATACACAAGGATCATTCAATACACATATTTGATGTATCATTCCAACTGTCATATTCAATGACCTATTCAATTGATTAGTTTTAGTTTGCCTAATTATCATACATTGTCTACAACATTCAAGACTATCCTCTACCGATAGCCCAAAACAGTTATTTCTAAACAAAAAATAAATGCATCGAATGGATATAATATCAACATTCTCATAGGTGAGTGATAAATTAATCCAACTACACCATTCAATCCCATAATTTTCCAATTTCAATATTCTCAACTCAATTTCTCATTTCTCTAAAATTAATTATACAAATTAATTTATCATAATAATTAGGGCATTTTCCCACATTCCATATATCAACCCTAAGGTTTGATTTCACCAATCTAACAACAAATATTCCATTTTCAACAACTCACATACACATAGGCTTTAATAATATGAAAACCCCTCTTTCTTAAATTCCATACAACCCTAATTTTCCCAAAATTAACCAACAACCCCAACATATCAAAATGCCAAAATTTAAAGACAAAGCTCATAAAATGGAGTAGGATATCCTTACCTCGAAGTTAGAGCTCAAATGGAGAAGATGGCCAAAATCCAAAGTGCTCCAAATCCACTATTTTTCAGATTAAAAAGAAGCCCAACTCACCCTCTACCTTTCTTACAAAGAGACTAGGCTAGAAACTCACTAGAAGGAGATGAAAACCTAGAGAGAAGGTGTGTAGAGAGAGAGAGAGAGCTCGGATCTAGGGTTTGTGTAAAGAAAAGAGATGAAAAAGTGAAGTATTTCCCGCTGCTGCGATCTGATATAACACAGGTTTGCTCGAGCGAAGGATTGGTCGCTCGAGCGACTAGACACAAAGAATCCTCGCTCGAGCGAAGAAAGTCTCGCTCGAGCCAACAACTCGAAGCTTCATGTCTGCAACCCAGAAGTACGCTAAAGCGACAGAATGCTCGCTCGAGCGAAGGAACTCAAAACATACACCTCGCTTGCTCGAGCGAAGGAAAGCTCGCTCGAGCCAAGAAATGCAACTCTCAGGTCCAGAACCAGACGCAGACGCAAGCTCGAGCGAAGGACTTCTCGCTCGAGCCGCCAGACACAAAAATCTACTCTCGCTCGAGCGACCAAACCCTGGCTCGAGCGAAGGATTCAAAACAAAGAGCTCGCTCGAGTGACAAAAGTCTCGCTCGAGCGAAGGATCAAAATTCTGGGCAGCAACTATTTGCTCCCAAGCACACCAAACCTGTAACAAACCTGCCCAACACATCCTATAACTCATAAATAAGGAATTAAAGGATAACAACAAGATATAACAACAGCCAATACTACGGAACATGAGTCCGGAACACTGTACATAAAGGGGCAAAACCCGGGATCGCTATAACGAATACTTGCATTTTGGGATATACTTCACTTGATGGTGTGATTCTAAAGGATACAATGTCCCAGATGTATAGAATAACTTATCTGAGTTTGAGATAAAGAAGTGTAGTATTTAGATAAACAACCCCGCTACAAACTCCCAATGAAACCTGACCCCCAGGACCCCTAGTGAGCTGGCAGCTAATGTAGAAGAATGTGGCAATTAATGTGGAAGAAGGTTGTATACACACATGTAGTAGTGGAAAAAAAATAAAAATAAAAAAGATGGAAATAGCGAGAGACCAAACCCAAAATCATCTTCCCTCATCTGTCTCACCTATCGCTGCCAGCTCTCCGCCATCCTCTTCCTGCACCGTAGCTCTACGCCGTCGACGACGACCATTGTAATCGCAAAGCAAACCTCCAAAGCTAGCATTGTAACAACTCAGATTTTTAATTATTCTGTAGAATTTATACTAATATTATTTAATCTCAGTTAGAAAAATATATAATTTATTATATACTATTATGCGTAATTTTGTAAAATCATATAATTATTAAAAATTTAGGGGTCAAAATATAAATAATAATAATAATTATGGGTGTGATAAAAAAATAAATAATTAATTTTCTGTTAGTACAAGATAAAATGTAATTTAATTAAGAATTAAATTATTTATATAATTATATTAAAAAGTTTGGTCAAAAGGTAATTATTTTAAATATCTATTAAGGATAAGAATGAATCTATATAATTATGAATTAAATCTGAGCGAAAGCGACCCCTGCCACGTGTTGAGCGCCTGTGGCGTTCTCCTCCCTATTTAAGGGAGGAATTGATCAACCTGCGTAAAGAAAAGAAAAGAAAGGAAAGAAAGAAAAGAGAGGAGAGAAAGCAAAAATGGTGGAAGCTAAAAGGGTCCTTGATAGTGAAAAGAAAAAGTAAGGTATTAAAGTAAAGGTGAGTTATATTATACCTTGAGTTACCAAAATGTATTTTACTTATGTTTTGACTTACCATATCTATTTTATATAAGTTATATTTTATTAGTATATTAATAAAAGTTATGTTTTATAAATGTTTCAGTTACGTGGTTTTATTTCTGAACCCTATTTGCTTAAAAGGAAATCCATGGATATGTTATTTTATATTTTAAAGAATATTTGGTTATGACATTATATATAATTATGTTTTGTAAGTACCACCACGGGAGTCCCACGCCTTGGGGGACTTAAATAACCATTGGCCTCTGTTTGACCACTTTGTGGTCCTCTGTTTGTCATGGATCTATTGACTTCTGTTTTGTGCGGACCAAAGTGCTGTGCGGAACTAAGTGCTACACTATTGTGGGAGCCACCTCTAGAATCCGTACGAGCCACCTCTTGAATCCGTACCTCTGTTCTGACTGTCACTTCAGTGACCTCTGTTCTGTTATGTTCTGTACCGTGGTTATGGCTATATATTTATATAATATCTGTATTTCAGTTTCTGCTACTTAAATGATTTCTGCTACTCAAATGATTTGTTTATGTAAATGTTTTGGCCTAACTAACGATCCATAGTTATTTCGTGTCCCTTATACTCTTGGTATAATGTTTCTCACTCTGCCATATACTTATAGTTTTTTTACCAATTTTCAGGAAACATGCAATTCAGAAATAGTTTCTGGAAAATCTTAGATGCGGGAGCGGGTCGTGACAAATGGTATCAGAGCAATGGTTTTTTTTTAGAAAAAAAAATAAAAAATAAATAAAAATCATCATTGGAGCATAGAACACATGCACATTTAAGAAGTGGGATAGCGGGTAATTAGTACCTAAATATTACATTTTGTTAGTCGATTTAATTATATTATAATTTTATATGATTATATATATATAATAATTTTTTTTTTTTAGTGTGCCTAATTTGTGAAGGATATTAGATATAATTGTTATAGCAAAAAAAAAAAAAAAAGGAAGGAAAAGAAACAAAGGATGTCGGGCTCAAGCACCGACCAAAATTATAATATAATTAAATACATAGAATTTTCAGTTCAGTAATAAATAAATAAAAAATTTATTTCGACTTTTTAAAAGTAGGTTCAAATTATAAAGATACTAATTTTGAAACTATTTTCCATCAATGAAAAGTTCATCTCAAATTTTTTTCAACTCTTGCATATGATTCTGTCATTGTGTTCTCATTTTATTTATTTTTATTTATTTTTATCGTAAACAAAACGAATGAAAAGTTTTTCAAGTCACCCATTATTTCTCATTCTGGACCAAACCAATTTTGACAACTAGACAGTGAGTTATTTTTGGTAAAGTTTTTTTTTTTTTTTTTGAGGTACTATTTTCTATCAAATTAATCATCTAATATATATTTATCAAAATACGCAGCGGATAGCTTACACATATGACAAATTTCGAGGACGAAATTTTAAAAGGAGGGAAGATTGTAACACTCAGATTTTTAATTATTCTTTAGAATTTATACTAATATTATTTAATCTCAGTTAGGAAAATATATAATTTATTATATACTATTATGCGTAATTTTGTAAAATCATATAATTATTAAAAATTTATGGGTCAAAATATAAATAATAATAATAATTATGGGTGTGATAGCAAAATAAATAATTAATTTTCTGTTAGTACAAGATAAAGTGTAATTTAATTAAGAATTAAATTATTTATATAATTATATTAAAAAGTTTGGTCAAAAGGTAATTATCTTAAATGTCTATTAAGGATAAGAATGAATCTATATAATTATGAATTAAATCTGAGCGAAAGCGACCCCTGCCACGTGTTGAGCGCCTGTGGCGTCCTCCTCCCTATTTAAGGGAGGAGTTGATCAACCTGCGTAAAGAAAAGAAAAGAAAGGAAAGAAAGAAAAGAGAGGAGAGAAAGCAAAAATGGTGGAAGCTAAAAGGGTCCTTGATAGTGAAAAGAAAACGTAAGGTATTAAAGTAAATGTGAGTTATATTATACCTTGAGTTACCAAAATTTATTTTACTTATGTTTTGGCTTACCATATCTATTTTATATAAGTTATGTTTTATTAGTATATTAATAAAAGTTATGTTTTATAAATGTTTCAGTTACGTGGTTTTATTTCTGAACCCTATTTGCTTAAAAGGAAATCCATGGATATGTTATTTTATATTTTAAAGAATATTTGGTTATGACCTTATATATAATTATGTTTTGTAAGTACCACTACGGAAGTCCCATGCCTTGGAGGACTTAAATAACCATTGGCCTCTGTTTGACCACTTTGTGGTCCTCTGTTTGTCATGGATCCATTGACTTCTGTTTTGTGCGGACCAAAGTGCTGTGCGAAACTAAGTGCTACACTATTGTGGGAGCCACCTCTAGAATCCGTACGAGCCACCTCTTGAATCCGTACCTCTGTTCTGACTGTCACTTCAGTGACCTCTGTTCTGTTATGTTCTGTACCGTGGTTATGGCTATATATTTATATAATATCTGTATTTCAGTTTCTGCTACTTAAATTATTTCTGCTACTCAAATGATTTGTTTATGTAAATGTTTTGGCCTAACTAACGATCCATGGTTATTTCGTGTCCATTATACTCTTGGTATAATGTTTCTCACTCTGCCATGTGCTTATAGTTTTTTTACCAATTTTCAGGAAACATGCAATTCAGAAATAGCTTCTGGAAAGTCTTAGATGCGGGGAGCGGGTCGTGACAAGCATTATCTCAACCTACAAATCTATCGGTATTCAATTTTGTCTACATAAACTCAGGCTTTTCCCATGTACACAGTCCAAATGATCTTGCGACTGAGGTAGATATAATCTTCAGCTGCATCTCTGTTTGTCACTATCCTCAATTAATCTTCGACTGTGTGTCCGTGTCCGTCTCTGTCTCTGTCTCACACGTACTCTGGATCGGTAGTTTATGAGGTAAACTTTTTCCCTCAGCTCTCCAGGTAAGAAATCAGTAATAATAGTTAAACAAAAAAAATCAGTTCCATATATAACTATCCCTAACCCCAAGTGACTCAATTTGGACATTTGTTTCATTAACAAATCAGTTCATACACTTTGTTCATACACTATCCCCTGATATTTGTTCATACACTATTATTTGTTCACTGATATTTGTTCATACACTTTCTTCACTAGATAAAAAATCAGTTTCATTAACTTTCCCCTGATATTTGTTTATACACTTTGGGGATAGTCACATAATATTTGTTCAAATCAGTTCCATTATTCAACAATGGTTCAAATCAGTAGTTGTCCTCAATTTGGGCATTGTGTTAGGGAACTGATTCGTTGTGTTTGTTTGGGCATTGTCTTATATAATCATTCTGAAATCATTTAATTGTTATTTCATTATGCAAAGTGGAAGAATGGAGGTTGATTCAAATGTTGGTGACAATCCTTCAGTAAATGAGGGTGAAGAAATTGAAGAACCTAAGAAGGGTATGTGTTTTAGCTCAATGGAAGAAATGTATACATTTTATGCCAAATATGCTAAGCATGTTGGATTTTCTATAACTCATAAAGCACAACATTTTGGAGATGATGGGCAATTAAAAAACTTTGCAATTGAATGTTCTCGAGTGGGAGAGAGAAAAAAGAAATCAGAAGTCAACCCTCTGAAGCTATCTTTGTCCACAAAAATGGGTTGCAAAGCAAAGGTACGAGGTAGTGTACAAAAGGATGGGATATATAAATTAACCACAGTTAACCTTGAGCATAATCATGATTTGATTCCCACCGACTTACGTCATTTTGCAATGAATAAGAAAATTTTTACTCCTATGAAGAAAAGATTAGAAATTAATGATCAAGCAGGGATTGGGGTGTCTAGGAACTTTCATTCAATGGTTGTTGAAGCGGAGGGATACGAGTCATTGACATTTGATGAGCGAGATGCAAGGAATTACATTGAGAGAGCTAGAAGATTAAGGCTTAGGAAAGGTGATGTCGAATCACTTCAAAGTTATTTTCTGAGGATGCAAGCACATAGTGAGAGATTCTTTTATATGATTGATGTTAATGAGGAGTTAGCATTAGAAACTTGTTTTGGGCTGATGCAAGGAGTCAGGCGACTTATGAAGCATTTGGAGATGTCGTTTCATTTGACACAACTTATTTGACGAACAAATATGACATGTCATTTGCTCCATTTGTCGGAGTTAATCACCATGGACAGTCCATTTTGCTTGGTTGTGGATTGTTATCTAGTGAAGACACTAACACATTTGTTTGGCTATTCAAATAGTGGTTAAGTTGCATGTCAAATCATCTTCCAAAAGCAATCATAACTGATCAGTGCAAAGCTATGCAAAATGTTATAGAAATTGTCTTTTCACAAGCTCGACACTAGCCACTGGTTTGTGTGTTGTGGTGAAGTTCTAAGATCATCAATATTGTTTAATTGTCAATTGTTAATTTAGTTCTCAACACTAGCCACTGGTTTATGTGTTGTGTTGAAGTTCTAAAAATTCAATATTGTTCTCAACACTAGCCACTAGTTTGAGTTCTCAACACTAGTCAATATAGTTCTCAACACTAGCCACTGGTTTGAGTTATAAGATCATCAACATTGTTCAATTGTCAATTGTCAATTCAGTTCTCAACACTAGCCACTAGTTTGTGTGTTGTGGTGAAGTTCCAAAAATTCAATATTGTTCTCAACACTAGCCACTGGTTTGAGTTCTCAACACTAGTCAATTTAGTTCTCAACACTAGCCACTGGTTTGAGTTATAAGATCATCAATATTGTTCAATTGTCAATTTAGTTCTCAACACTAGCCACTGGTTTGTGTGTTGTGGTGAAGTTCCAAAAATTCAATATTGTTCTCAACACTAGCCACTGGTTTGAGTTCTCAACACTAGCCAAGTCTATCTATGTTAACAATAAAATGCACTAAGACATCAAACACTGTAGATGAAGCTAGTTATAATAATCGATAAGTAAAAGAGAAAGTGGATTGGATGATACTTTTATCTCAGATTCTCATGTTAAGTACAAGATGACCGATCTAAATCATTCATTTCATAACCGTAAAGTATTATAACCTTCTCTACTTCTGACTATATATGCAACTTAAGCTTCTGTAGATGTTCTTAAAGACTCTGTAGATGTTCATATGAAATAACTTAAGCTTCTCTTAAAAACTCTATAGATGTTCTTCACATAGAAGTTAATTATATTCCTAAGATGCAAACTTTACCTTTTAAGTTATTGGTAAATAGAGCTGTAAAATGAGCCTAGCAGCTCCTTAGTAATTCAGAATTTCAAACTCAAACTTGGGAATTGTTTTTCTTAGCTGTTTAGTGAAGCTATTCAAGATGATTACGAGCTGAGGTCTAAGCTCATTTAACAGTCATTAACGAGTCATTAAAAATTTGGATTGGTTTTTCACAACCTATCAAAAAAATTAAAACTGTAATCCAAATCAAAAAGCCACTTTGATTAAGGAATTTCATCGAGCAGGTGGTAGGCAAGGTAAAACTCCAAATCAAAAGGCCAATCTGATAAACAAATCAAAAGCCTAAACTCAATTCCCAAATCAACATCCCTAAATCCAAACATTCAACCTAATTTCTTACTCAACATACGCAGATACATTTATACACAGCCCTAAATACATATACACAGAGATATGTACACGCACGTAGATAGATAGATATACACGCACGCACGCAGATAGATATATATAAGTAGTTATACGTCTTAATCGTACTTCGTAAAGGGAAAGAAAGACAGTCTGAGTCGGGAGTCGGGAGGTTTACCTCTTAATTGTACTTGGTCGGATGAGAGGGAAATAGAGACAGAGACAGTCAGGAGTCCGGTATCGGAGTCGAGGGAAGAAGAGAGTCGGGCATCGGAGTAAATGGAAGGAGTTGTTGCCCTCTCGATCGTCGGAGTCAAGGTTTTGGAGGAAGAGAGATCTGTCTGTGTTTGGGGGAAATTTTGAATTCTCAAGTGTGGGATAATTGACACACGTGCATATCATGTGACTTTCCACATCAGCTGGGGGTCAGCCTAAACTGGGGGTCCGGAGCATTTTTGTTAGACAAAATCTTGAAAATGATTTCAACTTTATAGCACCTTTTTGTTCGTTGGATTGATGAGTTGGCCATGTCCAATCAATACAATTTTATTTTATTTTTTTGTTAATATAGTGTTAAAAGGCCAGTTATATCACTATAAAAAATTAAGATTTTACAGATTAAAATTTAGAGTTAAAATTATTTTTTAGGAACCAAATAATTTTAGTGCAAAAAGTGTCGTCATTATATTTTTAGCAACAAAAATTGGACATTAGTGATGATTTATTATCTTTTTGGGACCAAATTTTTTGTCTCAAAAAATAAATTATTTTGAGACAAAATTATTTTGTTCCTAAAAATCTATTTATTAGTGAAATTTTTAAAATTTTGTCGGTAAAAGTCTTGTTTTTGACTTTTTGGAACGATCTTTTAGTGACTATCCTCATAATGATTGAAATTGATTCCTAAATGTCTTTTGCAACAAAATTTTTACTTTTAGAGACCAAAACATTTGGTCTCTAAAACTCTTATATGTTGTAGTGTATAGTATGCTTCATAAATAAGTAGTAACAATTTTTTTTTGTGACATTTACACAAATTTTAATTTATAAACTTATACTTCATTCAATCCTAATTAAGATTTTTTTAGACCTTCAACTCCCATTAAATTTTTAATAGTCGGAATTGCCCTTCAAATAATGATTGTTCATCATTTATGATTATTTATAAATGAACATAATAATTTGACATTTATTTTGATTTTCAAAACTTTAAAATATCAACTTTCAAATTGAAAAAATTAGAAGAAAAAAAATTTATGTGCAAAAAAATAAAATAAAATAATCACCATGTTTGTTTTCAACTTTTTGAAAACACTTTTCAAAAAATTCTACTTTCTTGTTTTTCATATTTTTTTTATTTTCACGGAATTTTTTAAATATGTTAAGCAATTTTTTAAATTTTTAGACACACCTAACATAAATACACTTAAAAAGTATAATTTTCGTGAAAAAACTTTAAAAAATTCACTACATACCAAAAATAAATAAATAAATAAAAATTTAGTATATTTTTCATATTTTTGTGTATTTATTAATTTTTAAAAATATTTTTTCAAAATATTTTACTTTTTAAATACATCTAATAAGGTGTATCTAAAAAAGTAAAGAAAAATGCTTAAAATTTAAAAAATATTCACTAAAAATAAAAACATATGAAAAATAAAAAACTCAGTTTTCAAAAAATTGAATTAAAAAAACTGAAATCAAACACATTGTTTTTTTTTAAAAAAACATTGAATTATTTTTTTGTACAAAAATAAAAATTTTGTGTCTATAAAGGAGCAAGATGATGGAACATTGATGTGCAAAACTAAAAAATTTAAAATAAAAAAAAATTAATAATGTTCTCAATTTTAAAAACAGTTCATGTTCTTAGTTTTATTGAATAGTTGAATCAAACTAAAAAATAGGAGGCAAAAACGTTTAATCTCATACTTTGTTATTTTTCATCAGTTAGTGAAATAATTATCTGGAACATTACTACGTAAACTTCATAATGTTCTTAATTTTAAAAATTGAAAAAAAAAATGATAATATTCTCAGTTTTACTAAATACGACTTATTGGTTCAACAAATTTTAAATAAGACCTGAGTTATCATAACATTTGTAAATAAGACTTTTAGATAATTTTAGCAGAAGTAGGAACAATTTTGATATGAGCTAATTTTAATCACGCCACAAAGTGACTTTAATTATGAATATATATATATACATAATAATTTTGTTGATTAAAAAAAAATCAATATATACAGTACATATCTTCTAATAACTATATACCTTAATTTGAACTAAATTAATGTCTTGCCGTCCTATTTTCATACTCTTATGTGAAAATGGTGATTTTCTATTAAAAATGGATAAATTCCATCTTATTTGAGATGAGGTACAACCTGAGTTCCCCCAGATTGTGAAAGAAAGGTTTTGATTTGTGACACTAAATTGGGGGCACTAATGCCCCTAATTTTCATATAAGGCAAAAAAAAAAAAAAAAAACAAAACAAAACAGTTACCTGAAATAGAAATTAGGGGCATTAGTGCTCCCCAATTTAGTGCCACAAAACATTTTCCGTGAAAGAAAGGGTTATGAAAACATTTTTTTTTTTTTTTTAAAAAAAAAACTTGGTGTTATCCCTTCCATGACTCGACCCACTTGGCTAAAAATTTCTCCAAATTAATAATATATATATATATATGATGATGATTTGAGGGAGAGAAATGATAATTGATATAACAACCAATCATGGTGGTTGGTTTATTATCCCTAAGTAGGCTATTAGTACGACAATGCTACGTAGCTCAAATTTTGTGGCTCAAAAGTGGCTCAAATGGCCAAAACGACGTCGTTTTGAGTACAGAACAACATACAAATGGCCAAAACGACGTCGTTTTGGCCATTTGAGCCACTTTTGAGCCACAAAATTTGAGCTACGAGACATTTTCCCTATTAGTAATTATCAAGTCTTTTCCGTGTCTTATATATATTTATATCTTAAATGATGTTGTTTCAAAAATGATCTTGACAATCCAACCAATGATTTGTTAACCAAGAAAATAAAATGCCAAAAATGTTATAATTTTACACAATTTCAACATATCTTCACATATTGTTGTATATATATATATTTTGTATATCTATCTAGATTAATGACATCCCTTTGATTCTTTGGAATGATGGTTTGCATTTTCCTTCATTAATTAAGATTTTTGTTTGGATTTTATGCTACTGTTGTCCTTCAATTTATTTATACATTAGTGTTTTATTATATATAATTTTTTTTTAATAAATATACAATAAAACTCAAAACACCTCCAAAATGTGAGAGGAAAACTCATGCCTAGTCAGTAAGAAAACCTCTCACACAATCTAAGAGGCTTAGTGAAACAAAATACCCCTACACATATATACAATCTCTTACAATTTGAGAGAACATGGCAATATTACCAAAGATGTAAACCAAGGAGGCTTGTAGAGTGTCTCTTTTCCTTGTTTTGAAGAACTTGGTTGTTTTATCCAAAATCTTTGAACTTGGTTGGTTTGGTTTGATAGGAAGTATTCCTCTAATCATCTCTCTCCCTATCTTGAGGTTTACTATCTTTTTCCTTTAATTTTCTCTTGTTTTCCTCCCTATTTGTAGAAGAAGGAACAACAAAAGAAGCTCCATTTTTTGCCCCAAGACTAGTTCACTGATTACCCCAAGACTATTTACTTTCTGTGTGCAATTTTTTGTTTGGTTTTCATATTTCTAAACTTTATTGTTTAGTCAAGGAGAGGGAGAGCCACTAGTTTTGAGAGGTGGACCGAGTTGTAGGGGAGATGTTGGGATCAAATTCATGATGAAACAGTGTTTCCTTGTCCAAATACTTCTGTCCTTAGCTTCATTGGATTACCCTTTTGGGAGCTTTCCAAACCACACAACTTAAAAATCTTCACAAGTTGCCAAATGAAACAGGAGATAAGAAATAGAGAATATCAAGAATGTCTCCCAACCCTCAACTAGGTATTCAAGTTTGCCAAACCTCATGTTTCCTTGCTTTGTCTGGTGTTAGTTACTGATGGCTTTGCTCTATTGATTTTTCTACAATTCTCTTTCATATGAGGTGTTTGTTTGACTGAAATTTTAGCATTTTTCTAAAAGCCAATTATGCATTTTGACTTGTGCTCCTCAAGGCCAATGTGCCTTATCCTTTCTACACAACTATATTCAGTTTGTCACTCTTATATACTTTAATTTAAGGTTCGTTTGTTTTCAGGGATAGAATAGAGGGGATTAATAATGAGGGGATTAATAGTGAGAAGATTGTTAGTGAGGGGACTGTTAGTGAGGGGATTAAGAAAAATGTGTTTGTTTGATAACTATTGAACTAGTAATAGTTCATGTTTGTTTTAAGAGATAGGGATGGGATTAACTATATAAAATTACACAAATACCCTTGTTGTATTAGTATTAAATTTAAACTTATACCAATTAATAAATACATTACCTAATTACACTATTCAAAAATTAAAATTAAAATTATATAATTAAAAATAATAAAAAATTCAACTATTAATCTATTTTTTTTTTATTATTATTATTAAACAAACCATCCAATGGTTTCTCCAAAACCAGCCCATGGTTTTGAAAAAGTGTTCAAAACATTAAGAAAAAGATGTTGCCTTTAACCCTGTATCTTCATCCATGTAAAGCCGACGGTGACGCTTTTACTTCATCCATCTAAGGCCGACAGTGACGAAGAACAAGATCAAGATCATCTAAGGCATCCTCTGCGCCTTTGCTAATCCCCTCGTTTGAGGGGATTCAGAGTCTAAACGGATTATCACTCCGGTGGCAATTTTGCTAACAAACATGATATTGTGAATCCGACCTCACTACTAATCCTAATTCCAAGCCTCAACTTGGAAAACAAACGGGGCCTAAGAGGTTAGGAGAATGTAATGATTGATAATTTCTTTCTCATTGTAAGACACTTCGGTGTATTGTTCATTTCTTTCTCTCATGAAACTCTTTATTAGGTTGGTTGGTTGGTTGTTAGATTGGTTGTTTCTTCCCCATTATAAGGACTCATTGTTAGGCTAATTATTGGACTTTTAGATGTAGTTCTCTTTATATTATAAATGATTTTCTATTGATTGACCCCAAAAAAATTAAATTTATCCTTTTTAAGACTTTCTTGAAGTTTATATTCATATTACACATTCTCCATGTTAAGGTGTCGTTTATATTAGACAATCTTCACTGCATTTAAAAAAACTAAATTATGTTTCCGTACTTAACAACAAATGGAATACAAAAGAAATAAAGGAAATGAGAGAATTTATTTGATTACAAAAATCAAACCAGAAAATAAAATAAAATAAATAAAACAGATTTTTATTTTGTTACAAAAATAATATCAAAATCTGAAATATAAAAAATAATAAAATAGAAAAATAAATTAATTACTTACCAAATTAATTTGTTGAACAAATTTTCTGATCAAGTCCAGTGTTTAACACTGTGTTCTTAAGACAGATTTGTTCTCTCTACGGTACTTTCAGATTGTGGACGTCTATCTCCTAGGATAAAATAATCAATAGTGAATAGTAGCAGTACTACACACTATTCACACAACGAACACACTTTGTGTATATACTATTTCTCACAGAAAATTAATTACACTCTTTCTCACAGAAAATTAATGTAATTAATGCAGCAAAATGCAGAGATGAATGGCAGCAGAGTTAGGGACGAAAATTAGAGTGAAAAATCCAAATGAGGGACTGCCTTTATATAGGAAAATTCGTGGTTGTGTGGTTTGAATTAAACAGGTGCAAAGCCTGTTTGAACAAGTATGTTACCTGCTTGGTTTAAATGAACAAATACAAATCTGCTGGGTTCAAATTTTGAACAGATAAAAAATCATATTTGAACAGATTTGAATCGTCCGGTTTTAATTCAAACAGATTGGAACCTGTTGGGTTTAAATTTAAACAGATATTGGATCTATTCGGGTGAAAAAAACTGGACAGATTTTATTTCAAAAAATAAAATTAATTTTAAATATTTTTGGCCCAAAAAATAATTAGTATTGGACCGGACAAGCCTAACCCAACTTCACACCATGCACCCGCGCCCAAGTCCAGGCCCAGGCCAGCCCGCCCAACCGACCGAACGGACGGACGATGGTGGCGCGCTCGTGTGTGTTTATTTTTGGGTTTAATGGGTCTAGCCCAATTTGCCCATAACCTCTCCCTTCTACAAACTTGGGGTGCCTCTTAGAACCCTCTCTAAGTTACAAACCCAAGCCTTATAAACCCACTCAAAGTATGTCCACCAAATCAATATGGGACAAGCCTTAAACCACACCTTTAAGAAATTTCTACCAAAACTCCATTTCCATGGAACTCACTTTGGCTTCAATTTCCCATTCACCCTATAATGGTTTTGAGTAACCAAATATATTACGTGAACCACAACGTGGCACAAAACGCGTTACCATTTAGACCCGCCAACTTTGGCATATGGGTTCTACCTAAAAAATAAACCAAAGTTAAGGAAAAATCATATTTTCCAAAACCATTTCTAACAATCCCCCACATGAATGGAATTTAATGACAACGGAAATACAACAATATGCAGAATTTGTCGAAAGAATATAAATCAAAAATATCTTTGTGATATCCCTGTTCCGTAATATGTTAATTGGTCCTTAACATGAATGTGATTATGTGTTTAAAATGATTTTGTGTGCCATTATGTGAAAATATGTGATTTTGAATTTCTATCTGTTCACCGTAGGAATATCTGTTTGATTGTCTGTTTTGGAAATTAAATTGATGGCCCTATCGGCCACCGAAACCGAAATTGGTCACGCCATTGTGATTGGCATAATTTTTAGAGCCTATGGTGAAGTTTAATTGAAAATTTGATTCGAACCAGATTAAATTGATTAAATTGATGAATTAATGCCCAACTATTTATTATTATTAAATTGGAATTAGTGGGGCTTTATATAAGGGCCATATATACTTAACCTCTCTCTTTTTGATCCATTTTGGCTGATTTTGGGCTCTTGAGTGTGAGAGAGAGCCGAATTAGAGAGAGAGTGTAGGAGATTGGGGTTTTGGTCTTGAGGCTTGGAGATTTTGGAAGATTACTTAAGAAATTGCCTTAGATTGAAAAGTTTGAGCCTCTAGGTAAGTAAATTCATGAGTTTAAGTTGTAATGTTGTGAATTCAAGTGATATGGTAGCTCATGGCAAAGAATTAAGTTGATTTTGTTGAATTGAAAGTCCATATGTGGATGCATGTGTGTAATTGCTTTGAAATTTGCATGTTTGGACACAAAATACATGATCTATGTAGAATGTTGGTTAAAGCTCATGTTTGTAATCACCATTTACACCATGTAAGTTGAAATGGGAGTGATACCCACATGCATGTACAATTTATGAGAAATGAGTTTGAAAATATATGGAATTGTTCTCATAATAGCAAGTTTGGTGTAAATTGGGACATGCATGTGTTTGATTCATGAATTGAGCTTCATAATGATGAAATTTGGTGTTTGTATCATGTTAGCACAAGTATATTTGAAGTTTGAGCTATAATATGCATGAAATGTTGATTGGAATGTTGAATTTGAGCTCAAAGAACAATTCTAGGTTTTCCAGAATTTTGATATCCGCTCGAGCGGGGAACTTGCCGCTCGAGCGTGAAATACGTGCTCCCAGAACTTTTTGCAGACATGGTATCCGCTCGAGCGGGGAGCCATGTAGAGAGGCCTTCCGCTCGAGCGCCAGAGTACACAATCGAGCGTAAATTTGACATAGCCAGTACTTTTGCAGGTCTCTTGGGTCCTCTCGAGCAGGGAAATCCACGCTCGAGCGGGGACCCTGTTTTCTAAAATTTTGTTTATGCGTTCTGTGTTTCGTTTTCCGTCCTCTTTCATTTGTAAGCACTCTTAGGCATGCATTGAGCATTGTAAATGAGTTAAAGAGATAAGAATGAAGCCTAAAGAGGAATATATGAATTAAGGAACGGATTGAATCGTTTGTGACCCGTATATGCTATGTAACGTGTAAGGTCAAACTCCAGGGCAAACCAACCAACCGATCACTGTGAGCAATATCGATATTTTGAAGCTTGTCATTTGTCCAACTGCTTATTTCCTTATAAGCCTTATAAGTTTGCTAGTTGAATTATGGACAAATGTTTGATATGAATAGCTGAATGGGCCGAAGGCCAGTCTGACATAAACGAATGAATGAATGGGCCAAAGGCCAGTTTGACATGAATGAATGGGCCAGAGGCCAGTCTGACATGAATGAAAATTTGAATGGGCCAGAGGCTAGTCTGACATGAATGAAAGTCTGAATGGGCCAAAGGCCAGTTTGACATAAAAGTCTGAATGGGCCAAAGGCCGGTTTGACGAATGGAAGATAAATGGGCCAAAGGCCAGTATGTTCGGAACCACAATCAGGTGACTTAAATTGCATATATATATGTTAAATCGAAATATGAATTGGGTCCAAGGTCGTTTGAAGCATGTTGTTCTACATATTGTTTGTATAACTTCTTTATTTGATATTATTCACTGGGCTATCGCTCACGCTCATTCATGTGTTTGTAGGTGAGCCGAGAGAAGTCCAAACCCAGCCCCAGTGAAGTCCGTGAGGAATAACAGAAGTTTTGAAGAGTCAGCCCTTACGTCTCACGCATGAGACCCGTCTTCGCCTTTTTGTCATTCTGTTTTATTTTGTCATATGGGCGAAGTCTTTGGATATGTTGTATGTAGTTTTGTTCGACTGACTTAGACCTATATGATCCTGTATGTACAGAGCTTTGTGTAGTACATATTTTGATGTGAGTTATTAATGTGCATATGTATGGTTTGTTATGATGTGTCATGTAAGCACAGCTCTATGGACAAAGTTTTAAATTGCTTCCGTTTGGCCCCCATTAACTCTGTTAAAATACGTTTGGTTTGGTTTGAGGCCGTAGGTAATCTCATTATTACTGGCCGGTTATGTCCTTAACCCTTGGGGGCGGGTTCGGGTCATGACAATCTTACATCAAGATAAGTAGCTTTCGGCTTTGAAGCTTCCCTAGTGATAACCTATCGGACTTACTAGCTAACTAATGGACGCGATACCTTGAATTGTTCAGCCGTTTGTGTAAGCCAAGGCAATAGATTTCATACAAAATATCTTCTGACACATCGTGATTCTTACGGTTGTGTTCATTTTGGCCTTGAACGCTTCTGGTTGTTCATGAGTGCTTATAGAGAATTTAGCCTTTTCATTCTCATAGAACTGACCCCAGTTCAACACTCATATAAGTGATTCTTATTGTGATTATCTCTTATACTCGTCTTGATTTTATGCCTAAATCAAGATATAAGTAATCATTAAAAGAAAAGCTTATCCTTAAGCCCCTACATACAACACATGTTGCAGATATCACTTTCATCATATAAATGGGTAGGGAATTTTAATCCCCTGGTGATTTCTGGTGAGCCACACATAATTTAGTTGTCCCTTTAAACTTAGTTCTTGGGATATCTAGTCATATAAGTAGGGTTACCATTATGAGGACTCTTATGTAATAGGCTTTAATCCCATCCCCTTTGATGAACTATACACTTGCTCTTTTGTCAAACCTTTTGTTAACGGATCCACAATATTCTCTTTAGATTTTATATAATCTATTAAGATTATTCCATTTGAGAGCAATTGCCTTACGGTATTATGTCAACGACGAATATGTCGTGACTTACCATTATACATATGATTATGTGCCATGCCTATTGCAGATTGACTATCACAATGAATGCAAATAGCTGGCACAGGTTTTGGCCACATTGAAATGTCTTCTAAGAAGTGGCGAAGCCATTCTGCTTCTTCTCCTGCTTTGTCTAAAGCAATAAACTCAGATTCCATTGTGGATCGTGTGATGCACGTTTGTTTCATGGATTTCCAAGAAACAGCAACACCTCCCAGAATAAAGACATATCCACTAGTGGATTTTGAATCTTTAGTATCTGATATCCAATTGGCATTACAATAATCTTTTAGTGCTGCTGGATATCAAGTAAAGTTCAAACCATGATCATGGATAAACCTTAGATATCTAAGAACCCAAATGATTGTTTTCCAATGGTCTTCTCCGGGGTTACTAGTGTACCTACTCAATTTACTGACAGCATAAGCTATATCAAGACGAGTACAATTTATTAGGTACATTAGGCTTCCAATGATTTAGGAGTATTTTAACTAAGACATCGTATCCCTTTTATTTTTCGATAAATAAAGACTGATGTCTATAGGTGTTCTAGCTACATTCATATCATCCTTGATAAATTTATCAAGAATTTTCTCAATATAATGTGATTGAGATAATGCATATCCGTCAGATGTTTTAGTAATTTTCATTCTTAATATTACATCTACGACCCCCATATTTTTCATATCAAATCTTTTGTTCAGCACTTGCTTAATTGATTTGATTATGTTTTGACTGCTTCTGATGATAAGCTTATCATCTACATAAAGACAAATTATGGCATATTCTTGATCAGTGTTTTTAACATAGATGCACTTGTCACATTCATTTATCTTAAACCTATTAGTAAGTATAGCATGATCAAATTTTTCATGTCATTGCTTAGGTGCTTGTTTTAATCCATAAAGAGATTTTACAAGCCGGCAAATTTTCTTTTCTTGCCCTAGCACTACAACCCCTTCGGGTTGTTCCATATAGATCTCTTCATTTAGATCACCGTTTAAGAAAGCTATCTTAACATCCATTTGATGTATTTCTAAATTATACAACGCTCCTATAACAATAAGCATGCGAATGTATGTTATTCTTGTCACAGGAGAATATGTGTCAAAATAGTCCAGACATTCCTTTTGTCTGTAACCTTTTACCACAAGTCTTACTTTATACTTATCTATTGAACAATCTGCTTTCATTTTTCTCGTGAATATCTAGTTATATCTAAAAGGTTTAGAACCAAGTGGAAGATCCACTAATTCCCAAGTATGATTTTACATAATGGATTCAATTTCATTATTAACAGCCTCTTTCCACAAAGGTGCTTCAGGACCTGTCATTACTTCCTTAAAGCTTTGAGGTTCATTTTCTAACAAGTATGTCAGAAAATCTGGACCAAATGATTTTGATGTTCTAGCTCTCTTATTTCGTCTTGGTTCATCATCAATTAAATCCTGTTGGTCAAAACCATTACTAGTCTCTTGCGTTTGATTGTCATTAATCTCTTGACCTGCGTACAATCATAAGTTCTTTTCTGTAAACTTAATTCGTGTCCTTTGTTGTAAGGAAAGACATGTTCAAAAAACACAGCATTTATTGACTCTATAATAGTATTCACATTTATATCAGGTATTTCTGATTTATAAGTCAGAAATCGATATGCACTACTATTCTGAGTATAACCAATAAACACACAATCCACTGTTTTTGGTCCTATCTTAGTCTTTTTAGAAACAAGAACTTCAACTTTTACCAAACACCCCGACACTTTTAAGTATTTATAAGAAGGTGGTCAACCTTTCCATAATTCATAAGAAGTGCTGTTGGTTTTCTTGTGGGGTATTCTGTTAAAAACATAATTAGCAGACAATATTGCTTTCCCCCACAAGTTCTGCGGTAAATCTGAACTTAATATGGCATTCATCATTTTTTTAAGGATTCTATTATTTCTTTCAACAATTCCATTTTGCTGTGGAGAATAGAGTGTTGTAGTTTAGTAAATAATGCCATGTTGTGCACAAAATTCATTTAATGGTGCATTATATTCACCACCCCTATCACTTCTAACTATTTTAATGGTTTTACCAAGTTGATTTTCAACTTCAGTTTTGTAGAGTTTAAACATTTCTAAAACTTCATCTTTACTTTTAAGTAAGTATACATAACAATATTTTGTGCAATCATCGATAAATGTTATGAAATACTTCTTACCTCCTCTAGTTTGAACAAATTTAAGATCACATACATTAGTATGAATTAATTCTAGAGGTTCGATTTTTCTTTCAACCTATTTAAATGGAGTCTTAATTAGTTTCGCTTCTACACAAATCTCACATTTGTGATTATGATCAATTTCAAACTTTGGTATATAATCCAAACCAATTAATCTACGCAAAGCATCAAAATTTACATGTCCTAATCTACCATGCCATAAATTCAACTCAAGAATACAAGCAAAAGATATGTTATTTATATTAATAGCAAGTTTTGGTACAACTATCATTACATTCAACTTGAAGAGACCATCACTCATGTATTCCTTACCAACATACATACCACTCTTTGTTAATACAAATTTATCAGACTCAAATACAAGCCTAAAACTATTTTTACTTAACAAAGAATCAGAAACTAAATTCTTCCGGATGTCTGGTACATGCAGTACGTTATTGAGGGTAAGTTCTTTCCCTGATGTCATCTTCATGATCACCTTTTCTTGTCCAGCCATAGTAGAAATAAAAGAATTTCCCATGAAAAGTTGTTCACCATTTGCAACCTCATTGTAAGTAGTGAACATCTTCTTGTTCGCGCAAATATGTCGAGTTGCCCCAGTGTCAACCCACAATTCCTTGGGATTTCGAACCAAATTAGCCTTAGACACCACAGCAGAGAAATTGATGTCATTTACCCCGTCAGAGATGTAATCAAGTTCTGTCACATTGGCTTGATTAGTGGACTTTTTGCTTGTACTTCCATGATCTTTCTTAAGGTGGTGGCAATCAAAAGCTCGATATCCGGTCTTGCCACAATTATAGCATTTACCTTTGAACTTTTTATTGCCATTGTTGTCACCTTGTTCAGGACCATTTCCAGTAAACTTCCTATTTTTTTTATGTGGTTTGTGCACTTGTTTAACCACATTAGCCTTGGACTCAATGAGATTTTTACCATTCCTCTTTTCAGCCTTTCGGTTGTCTTCCTCAATTTTTAGTCTTACAATCAATTTATCCATAGTCATTTCCTTACGTTTATATTTTAAATAATTTTTGAAATCTTTTCAAGCCAGTGATAACTTTTCCACTAAACCAGCGACTTGGAAAGACTCGCTAAGAGACATACCTTCAGAATGAATATCATGCAAAATTATTTGAAAATTTTGAACTTGAGAAATTACCATTTAGAAGTCTACCATAATGAAGTCCAGAAATTTATTGACAACAAATTTCTTTGTGCCGGCATCCTCTGTCTTGTATTTTTTCTCCAAAGAATCTCACAATTCTTTTGCTGTTTTCAGAGGGCTGTAAACAATATACAATATGTTGTCAAGGCCATTGAGGATGTAGTTTCTGCACAGAAAATTAAAATATTTCCAAGCGTCTACAACGGCAACAACTTGCCGATCACTTTCTTTATTTCTAAGTACTGGAGCCTCTTTACGGAGAAACCGGGTCAAATTTAGAGTTGTAAGATAAAACAGCATTTTTTGCTACCATCTCTTTAACTCAGTACCATTAAATTTTTTCGATTTTTCTCTATGATTTATTGGAACTTGAACATGGTTCTGGATAGGGAACGGAGTCAGTGTAACGATCAGATTTAGAGTACTTTCAGCAATCATAATATCTGATTATAAAAAATCAGAAAAAACCAAAACCAAATTAATTTCTTAGTTACTAAAATCAGAAAATAAATTATAACACAAAATAATTTTACTTTTCCTGTTACTAAAACTAGAAAAATAAAATACCGCAATAATTTTTTATAACACAAATTAATATTCTACAATTTGTTAATGACACCAGTATATTACTACTAGTTGTCAAAGAAAATAAACAGAATATTACTACTATTTGTCAAACAGTATATTACTACTATTTGTATTTTCCAACCAGAATATCATTTTGTGAAAGCACAGAAAAATAAATACAATGAAGACTCTGAAAAATAGTCTATTTTAAGATTGTTGGACAATCTTCATTGTATTTAAAATAAATAAATTATGTTTGTGTACTTAACAACAAACGGAATACAGAAGAAATAAATGAAAGGAGAGAGTTTGTTTGATTACAAAAATCAAACCATAAAAAAAAATAAAATAAAATAAATTTTTATTTTGTTACAAAAATAAAATCAAAATCTGAAACAGAAAAAATAATAAAATAGAAAAATAAATTAATTACTTACCAAATTAATTTGTTGAACAAATTTTCTGATCAAATCCAGTGTTTAACACTGTGTCCTTAAGACAAATTCGTCCTCTCCACGGTACTTTCAGATTGTGGACGTCTATCTCTCAGGATAAAATGATCAACAGTGAATAATAGCAGCACTACACGCTATTCACACAACGAACACACTTTGTGTATATATTCTTTTTCACAAAAAAATAATGCAATTAATGTAGCAAAATACAGAAATGAATGGTAGTAGAGTTAGGGACGAAAATTAGAGTGAAAAATCCAAATGAGGGACTGCCTTTATATAGAAAAATTCGTGGTTGTATGGTTTGAATTAAACAGATACAAAACCTGTTTGAACAGGTATGTTACCTGTTCGATTTGAATGAACAAATACAAATCTGTTGGGTTCAAATTTTGAACAGATTTGAATCTGTCCAGTTTTAATTCAAACAGATTGGAATCTGTTGGGTTTAAATTTAAACAGATATTGGATCTATTCGAGTGGAAAAAACTGGACAGATTTTATTTCAAAAAATAAAATTAATTTCAAATGTTTTTTGCCCAAAAAATAATTAGTATTGGGCCAGACAAACCTAACCCAACCTCACACCACACACCCGCGCCAAGGCCTAGGCCCAGGCCCAGGCCCAGGCCTAGCCCGACCGGACGGCGGCGCGCGTGTTTATTTTTGGGTTCAATAGGTCTAACCCAATTTACCCATAACATCTCCCTTCTACAAACTTAGGGTGCCCCTTAGAGCTATTTCCAAGTTACAAACCCAAGCCTTATAAACCTACTCAAAGTATGCCCACCAAATCAATGTCGGACAAGCCTTAAACCACACCTTTAAGAAATTTCTACTAAAACTCCATTTCTATGGAGTTCACTTTGGTTTCAATTTTCCATTCACCCAATAATAGTTTTGAGCAACCAAATATACTATATGAATTACAACGCGGTATAGAACGCGTTACCACTTAGATCCGCCAACTTTAACGTATGGGTCCTACCTAAAAAATAGACTAAAATTACGAAAAAATCATATTTTCCAAAACTATTTCTAATAGTTTAAACTGCACAAGGGGCTCAAACTAATATGAGAGCATCCTTATGGGAAAAATTTTTTTAATTTTCTCTCATTGGGGAGATTATATTAAGTTGTTTAACTGTAATTATTAGTATCATATTTATAATTAATTTAATTTATAAAAATAAAATAAAAAAACTAAAATTTTTAAATTTGACTCATTTTTTTAGATAATCTAACATAACAATTTCGGGGAGTTGGAGTCATTGGGGCTTATTTTCAGTTCTATTTTAATAATTCAAATGATGTATTTTTTTAAAATATTGAGTAAAATATATTTACAAAAATTTTAATTAATCGGATATCGACAATTTTTTTATCTAATTACATTCATATTAAGTTTTATACTTAAAATCGCCCTTATTATTCATTTTCTTTATTTACAAATGTAATTTGATAGAGGATGTATCAATATTCGTACAACTTGACTTTTTGTAAATGTATTTAACTTGACATTTTTTGAGACAATAAATAATTAGAATAATGTTTGGTAGCTCGAGAGATTGCCCCCCCGAATCCCCCTAATGCCCAAAACGACGTCGTTTTGGGCATTAGACTCTTTTTTTTTTCCCCCTTTTTTTCCTTCCATTTTCTCTTCTTCTTCCTTCCATTTTCCTTCGAGTTGCAGAGGGAGAGAAAGAGCAGCTCGTCGATCGTCGATCTTCTGCTCTTCTTCCTTCCATCTTCTGCTCGTCGATCGTCGCCTGTGCTTCCGCCGCCGCCGATCGTCAGCTCACCGCCGCTGATCGTCGCAGCAGCAGCATCTCGTCGCCTCCGCCGATCGTCAGCTCGTCGCCTCCGCCCCCCGCCCATCGCCTCCGCCTCCAGTCCCATTTGTTGGGCCCCCTCCAGTCCCTCCTCCTCCTCCTTCCTCCTCCCCCTCCCCCTCCCCCCCTCCCCCTCCTCCTCCTCCTCCTCCTCCTCCTCCCTCCTCCTTCTTCTTCTTCCTGGTTCTGATTTGCAAAAAAAAAAAAAAAAAAAAAAACGAACCAAAAACGGCGTTGTTTTTAGTTCGGGGGATTCGGGGGTGGGTTTCGAGCTACGTACCACTACTCAAATAAGGGTCTTGTTATGGTGTGCAACTTACACCTTACACCTTACACTTAAAATTACATCTTATACTTATACCTTTTTTGAGGTTGCATATGGTGTGCAACCCACTTACACCTTACACCTTACACTTACACCTTATACTTACACTTACACTTACACCTACACCTTACACTTATACCTTTTGTGAAGTTGCATATGGTGTGCAACCGTAAATGGGTTGCACACTTAATAAAAGTCCCTCAAATAATTAAAATAAGACCCGAAACGAACGGATACATCAGCGACTCCAGACCCCATAAGTTCATATTTTTGGACCCTCTCTTTGGGCCCAAAAAACGAGAGGCGGGCAATGAGGCACAGTTTCCGGGTTCGGATCCGGTGCAGAAACGTGGACTAGTTCTTCTGATTATTCCACGAGAATTGACCGACCCGGATATATTCTGCGTTCTTTTCTTCTCTCTCTCCGGAGTTTGAGAGAGAGGGCTAACAATGAAGCTCTCGGAGAGCAATGCCCTCTGTTGTCGTCTTGTTTGGTTTACTCTTCTTGTGAGCATTTTATTGGCGGAAATGGCTTTAAAGCATCAGATTTCCTGATCGGATCTCTCAAGTCCCCATTGACCCACCCAAACAGCCCCTTAAATCAGCTGTTTTCGCTCTCGGAAGCTTCTGGAGATCTGAAGCCGTTTTTGGATGCTTGGATGGAGTCGTACGGACAACTGTTGGTTACGCTGGTGGATCTAAAGCCAATCCCGAGTACCGAAGCTTGGGTGATCACGCCGAGTCTGTACAGGTTTCTCTCTATACGTATACGCAATGGTCTGTGTTCAATGACGTGTGTGGGTTCATTTTTTGTGGAACTTTCTGGGAAAAAAAATAGATTCTAATTTTGTATACTTGAATTTTCAACATTTGGGACCATAGATGAAAAAAAATATACACTCAATTATGTTCATTCCATTTGTATGACACAAGGTTGAGTTGAATTTCAATTATGAATTAATTGATTGGGCGGAAATGATAAACTCAAAGCTGGTTGATGTGCAATGCAAGCAATGAATAATTGTATGTAAACATGCCAGCAGATAGATTTCAGATCAGTGGCTAAGTTTATGAACATCAATAATTATGCTGTGTTTGGTTGAGGGAAGAAGTGTGTGAAACTAGTGAATTATAGGGATGTTTGTACCTTTTTCATTTCCTTTTCCAAATTCCTCCTTAAATCCCTGACCAAACACAGCATTAAAGTCTTAAACTTTGAAACTCACCCGTTTCCAAAACTCCTCCCACACTAACCAAATCCCCTTCCATAAACTCCGCTCATGAGACTGCCCCACCCTATCTGTACACCACTCTCCCCACTCCAAACCATACTTAGCCACCACCACCTTCCTCCATAACTGCTCCCTCTCTCCCACGAACCACCATAACCATTTCCCCAAAGAGCCAAATTGAACTCTATTAAACGTCGGATCCCCAAACCCCCATTTTCCTTCAAAGTACAAATCCGATCCCAAGCCACTAAATGATAGTGACAACCCTCTCCCCCTCCTCCCCATAAAAAATTCCACTGTAATTTCTCTATCCACTTAGCAACTAATGTTCAATAACAAGTTTTTAATATGATTTCCTTTTGTTTGCATGGGTTGAATGTTCATTGTGCCCTTCTTTATTTTAATTCAACTAATCGATGTAGATGACAAATGTGAGAAGTAGGTGGCATTACAAAGTGGTATTTTTTTGTTGTTTTGAGTTGTTTTGGATATCAAAACATGACAATGCCAAAATGTGGGGTAAATCCTAAGAAACATTGACATGTACCCTGGGTGATGTATGCATGTCCATCACACATTGGACATGGACAGCAGTTAGATAAGCATTAACCGTGTGTCCATTTATATGTATATATATATAATTTTTTTTGGCATGGCACTTCTCAAACACAACAAAGAAGAAGAAAAGAGTGTGTGTGGAAGGAGAGAAAGAGAAGACAAAAATTGGCTCTGATTTGTATTAATTGAATCAAGCCCTAGTGATCTAATAGAGAGAGATCTAGGGAGAGAGAGAAAGAAGAAGAATTAGTCCTAATTTATTTCAATTAGATTGAGCCCTAGCGATCTAACACACACACACACACACACTAACACAACACAGTAGGAAAAAGAAATATCAGTTGCACGTTGAGCTTTGGTGACCAACAAAGAAAGAGGAGGAGGAGGAGGAAGAACCAACCTGGAAGCTTGTGACTGGCCTTTAATTGGCAACTGGTTTCACTCTTTCTCTGTCTCTCAATGTGATAGATTCACTTGTTTTGTTTTTTAAGGTGATTTGTTGTCACATATGCACCACTGTCTCAGTAGCCAAGGTCAGGGGCAAAGCTATTCGTTGCAATGACCCCTCTTGATTTTTATATAGTATTGTGTATAGGACCTACTCTCATACATTATAATCAATAAAATTTCTCTTTTCCCACCTTGATTTTGGATTTTTTTTATGGTACAAGACATTATTTTGGAAAAGTTTTTATACGGTATAGTGAACAAACACAACTGGCTTAATATAATGACTCTCCTACATTATAATCATTACATTTCACTATTCATGCTTTGATGTATGTATTTATTAAGGAAAGCTTTGACATGTATTTTTTAAGCTGACTTCTTGTGACAATGAATTTGATATCGTTATATTCTAACTAATTAAATTATGGATAATTATTTTATGACTCTGCATTCATCGTGTTATTATAGCAAAACTCTTAAAGCAATGCTCCACTCTATAAATAGAATAAAAGGTTTGAAAGGAGCGAGATAAATTTTCAATGGCTATAGCCCTAGAGCTCTCTTGTATGAGATTTCTCTCTATTATTTTTTAGGCAAACATACATTTTTTCCCCATCTCATGATCTCAACTTCTTCTAATAGAATTTTAGGTTTTTGTTTTAAATATTTATTATAGATAAGGGTTTGTTCATTGTATATTTTGAGGATTTGAGCACGTGGAGTCATGTCTCAAATAGAAAAAAAAAAAAGGGACATAAAGTGGGGAAAAAAAAAAAAAGGTGGCCTCGTTTTTGCTTTGGTACTGTCAATTTCCATGAGCCTAAATCAATTTTATGTGTTGTTTGGAGATGGTCATGTGCAAAACTCAAGGGAGGTAAGTGTAATTTACCCAAATAAAAAACATGCCTAAAGCAATTGGCAACATAACTCTCATTATTTTTGTAATTAATATAATAATTATATATAATTAAAAATTCAATTATAATTATAATTTTCCGTTGTGTTGTGTCCTCCTTTAGGCATTTTCATTTTAGGAACCTTAAAGCCTACTACTTCCAATGTGTTTAGGAATAGAGTTTCTTACAAAAGATATCGCTACTTCCGTTTCCTACTTTTTCAACATATAAAATGTGAAAAGTAAATAAGTTCTCATTATTTTTGATGTAATAAAACTTATAAATATGTGTAACAAAAAAGAAGGGAAAAAAATTTGAATAAGTTGTTATTATTTGTGATGTATTTATATAAAAATTTCTTCTTATTTGTCACCACGTCCTTACTGTGTCCATGTTCAAATATTTTGAATTTTGTTGTGTGGGGCTTACCTAGAGCATTTTTTATCCATGTCCCGTGTTTGTAGTTTCTTGGATTGGGGACTGCAACTAGCCCATGCTCTGTGGCATGAAAATCTTTGAAGGGTGTATATGGAGTGCCATTTTACAGAATAACCATGTCAATAGTCTATGTGATTTTTTATTCTTCTGTAAAAGGTCAAATGGAGAAAATGACTACCACTTTGACACCCTTTCTTTTCTACGGTAGCATGGGGTAAGGCTTTGTATCATCCGTTATGTTTAAGTTTATTTGCTTCGTGACATTAGCATAGGTGGATTGGTGAAACTGTGAGCACCTTTGTTTAATTAGTCCAACAAGGCATTTATATTTTCTAAGTGTACAACTACAGATTTGCGAACAATGTTGTCGATTTACTTAAGATGCAACTTCCAGACCCCATCATATGGGGACTAAACTGGGGAGTAGTGTTTTTATTATTTATTATTTCTTTAGAATTTGCCCATAAACTACCAATAATTGTGGCATTACTAGTTGCTAGATTTTAATACTATCCAAGTTGTGCTTTAGTGTTCCCCCCTCCCACGGGGCAGAGTTGCATTATTTTGGCTATACTTCGAGAATTTGTGCATTCTTATTATCACAATTCTTAAGGTGAATGTGGTTGATGACATTTTAATCTTCTGATTGCAATTGACAAAATGCCACTTTCAAGGAACGTTGAATATTTTTGTCAGTTATATTCTATCTTCCACCGTATCATTTACTATCAGTGGGGCCTTTGGAAAGTCATTTCAATTTTGCAATTTATCATATCACTTTACGGTGTTCAACTTGTCAGTCTAGGAAATGTTGTACCCTTAACATCTTTTGAATGCTGCTATTTGTAATCAGATCTTGAATAAGATCATATTTCTAGGAGTAATTGATGCTGCTTACCCGAAATGGATGGGGCAATCCTCCGAGTATGCTATTTGCATGTGGTATTGTTAGGAATGACTTCAAAAGAACCTGCTTGGCATTAATGTATGTTGACTTCAATCTTTGACAAGTGACATTTGTAGAATGCTGTGTGGGAGTGAACTGGCTAACAACTGCCTTCTAGGAAGATTGCTAGACACCACCGGAGGTGGGACAAGAGAATGTCAAGGACTGTCTTAGTAGAGAGAGAGGGTGGTAGTGGAGAGCTTGTGTGCTGAAGGAGCAAGGATATTCACGTATATATTAGTGTCTCTTATGCATGGTGAGTCCCCATTATATATGGTGGTGAGCCAGGTTGAGTCGGTTTAATTGAGGACAGGTGGCTTAAACCCCTTTGGCTAGGCAAAATGGAGGGAAACTGGGTCAACCATGTAGCCTCTAGTGCAGGCATGGAAAATTCATCATATGTGGACAGAGAGTAGGTATGATGCATCCCATTTTGGGCCTGTCAAAGAAACTCAAAGGTAGGCATGATATGAGTATTGAGGTATCCAATCTTGGTCAAGGTCTGTCTCTCTCTCTCAGACTGGTTTGAGCGCACCTCATCCCAATGGGGAGCTCGGTGAGCACCCAGACAACCCTTGAACTCTAGCCTCTAATCTATAAGTCCTCCAGTTGTTCCAAGCAACTTACCTATGCCTTACTGCCAACCTAGGTAGCACAGGTGGCACGTCTTGATTCTTCGAGAATGAGGGCCTCACTCAGTGGGATTGTTATTAACCCAAGCGATTGAGTGAGCCTAATGTAATGTGGCACCAAAGTGTGACCGAGCTTGATGAATGTGAGCTTGGCAATGGTGCTTAACCTAGATAATTGGCTCACGCGTTGCCATGTGGAGTTGGCATATGGTATGCAAGGCTTGTAGGAAAAGACAGTGGGGTTGAGTGCGGCGTTTGGTGAACTGAAGAATCATGTACCTACAATCTTCCTTGGCCATGACTGAAGTAAACCCTACCTGCTGGGGAGCTAGACAGGAGGGGCCTAGACATGCCCAGAAAAATGGGGGTACTGCACATGGGAGAACTGCTGGCTTGCCTTCAAGACTGGCCCCACTAGGGTCCTAGCAAGCAGAAGCTGGGAGCATAGGTGGATGGGAACTGCGTCACCCCCAAGTAGACTCAAACCCAGAGCCAATTGTTCACGAAATCCAATGGAAGTTATCTCCTACCCGCTAGGCCACCATCCTTGGTGGTTCCAAGGAGCTGGTTATTGATCTTTCATCGTGGATTCTTGTTTAAAATTTAAATGAAATTTCAGATGAAAATACTTTTGCTTTAATCAGTTAATTCTAATGAATAGGGCACTGTGCCCAAGGCCTTGTGGCCTAGTGGCAAGACATTAGTGCTTGCAAGGAGAGGTTGGGAGTTCAACTCCCAAATGCTAACCTAACAACTAATCACTGACTTTTACCAATAAATATATATTTTTTGAATAGGGCACTATGCCAATAATCTTGTTTTCAATTGATCTGAAGTATCTTTTTATCAAACTCTGTGTTATTTTCTCTGTTGACCTAGATATCGAAAAATTGATTGATTCTCCATAGCCAGTATTTTTTAGCCTTTTGTAAATGAGTGGTTCATGGAGTTGAATTTTACTTTGCACTGTAGTTGGGTTTTTTTTTTTTATTATTATTATTTTTTATAGCCTTTTTGGGTTTGCACTTTATGTCCACTTCATATACTGGGAAGGGCATGTTTCTTGTCCATCGATGCTTTTATGGAAACTTAAGTGATGTCTTTCTTTAATTGCTTGTGCAGATTGAATATGATCCTAAGCTGGTTAATTTCAGGCAACTTTTGGAGGTCTTCTGGTCCAGTCATGACTCTAGACAAGTATTTGGGCAAGGTCCTGATGTAGGGAGCCAGTACAGGTTAAATTGGTGATTTTCACAAGAGTAATGCTTTACATAATCCAATTTCTCACCCCATTTTCTCATTTCTATACACAAAGATTGTGTCTAGGACTCTAGAAGTGAGAAAATAGGGTAAGAAATTGGATTATATAGCATTTTCTTTTTCATAATTTCTTTGTGTCAAACCTCATTCTCACCCTATGGACTACTGTGTCTCTACAGGTCTATTATCTTCACTAATGGAAGTGAAGAATCCAGACTAGCTGCAGTCAGCAAAGAAAGAGAGCAGACTAAGTCAAAGAGCAGTATCGTAACTACACAAATTCAACAACTTGGAACATTTTATCCTGCAGAACCTGAACATCAGGTTTAGTATTCTTTAATGTGAACATGTTGGAATTCCTAAGCAAAACTATAATCGTTAACGTGGTCCTACTATGAAACAGAGAAAACAGCTGAGATTTGGGCAGCAACAGTGAATCCTGAAATAATCATAGCTGAAGTCATTAACCATGCTCTTTTTTAGAACAAAATTTAAAAAAATAAATCAGGTCAGGGAGCAGAAAACAAAGTTGTTGAATTGAAAATGAAGCAGCAAATGATTTGATTAAGATTTTGTTTCAAACATGGTACTTTATCATTCTGTCAAATGCTAGTTTTGTTTTCAAATGTCTCAAGAAGAGCGGATCTGAATGTTTTTGCAATTGTTAGGAGGAACTTGTAATCAATGTTGGAAGGAGATTAGTTGTCTCCTAAGAAGCATGGACACTTGTAAGAAGGTGGCGTGGTGTGTTAGACACTAACATCACATGACACTCGTTCGATACTTCTCAACACTAGTCAAACACATGTCCAAATATGCCTTACTATTTTAAAGAATTTTCTAAACTCATATACGCTTTAGACACATGGATAACATGTGTCTTATTTAGACACACATGAAATACATTCAGGTTTGTGTAACTTCAGAATTCAAAAAAAACAACACAAATGCTTAGAATTCAATGATCAAAGCAAAACAACACAAATTTATACTTAGATTTTAATAAATGTTATATTTGGACTAAATATTCATATATATGACATTATAATTGTTTATTCTAATATATGCCAAATAATAAATATTATAAACTGCATATTTTGTGTGTTTCCTCCACGTATTGTGTCCTACATTTTTTGTGTCGGCGTGTTGGTCTCTGTGCTTATTAGGCTGTCTCCCTTTCAAAAACACATGGGGCAGGACTAAAGAAAGCTGTGGTATGGAATCTCAACTCTGTTCATTTAGTTTTGTGGCTTTCACAGCTGCCCACCCCTTGCCTGTTGTTTAATAAACACAAGGCATTCTGATGAAATCTTAGATTTAGCATTTTAAAGTTTTTATTTTTCCTTGTGAAGAAATATTTTACTTTACTAATGACTGACCTACTTGCCCTGATGATACAATATCTGCAGAAATTTGAGCTAAAACGAAATCCGTTCCTTCTTCAGCTGATTGGAAACCTGCCGGAAGTTGAGCTTGAGAGTTCAAGCCTGGCAGCAAAACTGAACAGCTATTCAGCAGAGCTTTGTCCAACTAAGATTCAAAAGCAGATCGATGCGAGGATCGACAACATTATTAAAAAAGGTTGGCCCATTTTAAGAGAATTATAGTTAGACAAATCCATTTTCTCAAGTTGAAAATATTTAAAAGAGGTTGAGTGTTGTAGACTTCAGATTCAATTTGCTTCAGCCTGACAAGATGATATACATTGATGGATAGTGTTGATTTTGCTTGTTCAGCCTGAATTGCAGAGATTTTTGCTGTGGGGTAAAGGAGCTGAAAATTCTTAATTGGGGATGTATGAGTGGTTCTTGAACCTCATTTGTAAAATTAGTTGGCTTTTCTATGCCATTCTTTTGTAAGATTAGAGGGAAAATTGTTCTGTTAAATGAATTTATGACAAATTGTTGTTCCATTTTTTGTTACATAAAACATCAAATTACGCAGTGGGGTTGTTGAATAGGTTGACGTCGGAATTTGAACCTTACATGCCTGTTTGGTGCAGTTTAAAAGCTACTTATTTCAGCTTTCAGCTTAATTTAAGTTATTTTGATGTGTTTGGTTTAGCTTATAGCTTATAGCTTTTTGAAAGTCAGAAATCAGCTTATTCTTTGAGTGGGGCAGAAGATGCTTAATTCATAAGTCAGAAATCAGCTTATGTTCATAGTTATAAGGTATAAGCTGTTTAGGCATAAGTTATAAGCACTTTCCCACAACGCTACCAAACGGGGCCATAGTCGGGTATTGAATATATTGTTTCTGGTATTCGAATCCATAATCTGGGGCAAAACTTATGAGCTAGCATCTTCAGACTAATAAAATTTTGTTTAAATTTAATTTGTTTATGGGTTTTGTTACTTAAGAATACAGTAAATCATCTCAACTACCTACTATCAAAGAAGATAGGAAAAGCTATAAATGTATCTTTTTAAAGATTAAAATACATTTTTCTCCAATTCTTTCTATTTCAACATTATATACTTTTCAAAAGTAGTCTATTTATTTTTTAAATATTTTTTTATCATAAAACTAAATGCATTTATTTTTAAATGAAATTTCATTTTAATTTTTTTTTATTTAAAAAGTCCTCTATTTTCAATCATAATTAAATTATATGGTGTAAAAAAATGAATCTAAAAAAAATAAAAAATAAAAAGATAAGTGAATTTTAAAAAAATAAGAAGGAAAAATGAATCTAAAAATTAAAAAAGTTAAAGGAAAATGAATCTTAAAAAAATAAAGGGCATATAATTTTTTATATTTGTTATAAAAATACATGGCATTTAAAAATTTAAAAAAAAAACTCAAAATTTTATTTAAAAATAAATGCATTTAGTTTTATGATAAAAAAATATAAATATAAATAAACTCTATTTGAAAATTTTATAATGTTGAAATATTTTGAAATAGAGAGAATTGGAGAAAATGATACTTTAGTCTCTAACATGATTACATTTAGAGTCCGTCTGTTTTCAGAGATAAAATAGATGGAATTGTTAGTGAGAGAATTGCTAGTGAAGGGTTAAGAAAAATTGTGTTTGTTTGATAATTAGTGGACTAATAATAGTTCATGTTTATTTTGAGAAATATGAGTAAGATTAATCATATAAAATTTCACAAATACCTTTTACATTATTATCAAATTTGGGCTTATACCAACTAAAGAATAAATAAATTTTTACTCAATGTTATTCTTCTTCCTTTTTAAATTTTTTTTTTTTAATATTAAAGAATCCAACTATCAATTTTTTTTTACTCAATGTTATTTATTTATTAATATTAATGAATCCAACTATCAATAAATTTTTACTCAATATTATTATCTTTTTTTTTTTTTTTTTTTTTTGGGTAACTATTAAAGAATCCAACTATCAATAAAATTGTACTCAATTATTTGTGTTTAATATTACATGAGCCATATTATGAGGAGATTAAGAAAAATTGTGTTTATTTGTTATATATTTTAGTAAGAGTATTAACTATATGAAATACCATACATACCCTTTGGTGTTTTTGATATATTTTAATATTAAAAATTATATTTTTGTACTATATTATTTTATGTTGATATATATTTTTCTGGTATGAATATATTATTATACTATTTTGTTTTAATATTAAAAATTAATTTTATAAAATGAGGGACAAAATAGTATTTTTACCTCTAATTCTATGGGATTAGATATCAATGCCACCTCTTTCATAGAATTACTGGTCCCTTTCTTGGAGACCTTTCATAGTCCAATGGAATTCTTAATTTCATAGTTACTTTCGAAAACAAACGCAATCTTTTGAATCTTACCTCACGAATCAGAGAGGGGGTTGCCGGGGAGGGGGTTGCCAGAAAATGGCGGGGTCGAGCAGAAGTGGCGGTGTCGCCGGGGAGGGGGTTGCCGGAAAATGGGTTGCACCGCCACGACCGAGATAGCGAGGAAGAAAAGGAGCAGCGTTTCGTCGCCTCTGTCCATCTGTCTAGGGTTCAAAATTTGCCCCAATTCCTTTTCGAAAAATTCCGATGTGTTCCCACATTTTTACCATTCGAGATTCAGAACAAGTTCTATCATGGGTTTTGAAAACACCTATCTTTGGAATCTGTTTCACTACATGTTACCCTTGTCAAAGAAATCAGAGACACAAGGACAGAGGAGATAAGAAGAGAGAGAAGAACGAAGACGAAGACGAAGAAGGGGAAAAAAAAAAGAAAAAAAAAAAATCCTCCAAAACGACGTCGTTTTGGAGGGCGACAGGAACGTGCTACAGGAAAGTGCGACAGAGGATCCGGATTCTATAACAGTGGAGATAGTTGAGATGATTTAATATATTCTTAACAAATTTGCTTAGCATACTTATTAACAAATTTTTTTATTTATATAACAAACGGCTCATCATTGTAACAAACGCATTCTCTCGCCCACATGATTGATTGTGAAAAGTTTTGATTAGAATACACATTAGTTAAATTAAAGTGATTAAAATAAAATAAAAAATAAATTTTATATATATATATTTCTGATGATGCAGTTAATATACAACGGGTACCTAGCAGAACGAGTCGGACTGATCCACGTTTCTCGCACCAAAATCCAAGTGATCAAACCCACCAATAAACCTGCAGATAAGTTCAACGGGAAACGGGGAGTCCCCCAGTGAACCCTCCGACGATTAAGTTAGAAAGAGAAGTAGAGCGTTAGAGGGAGATTGGAGATGGAAAAACTTAACCTTCTTCTTATTTTCAACGTTTACTTATATCCTTTGGTCATCATTGCGCTGTTCCTTCCGACCTGCCATCGTGGTCGAAAGTCTATGCTGTAGTTTATCTTGTTCAGGGTAAGGGGGTGCTGTTTCGACGGAGATGTGTTGTCATAATAAATGCTGTAATGGGCTGCATTAATGGTAATGTGCAGTGGCAATAACTTTGCAGATCTTTGTCTGTTGATGTGGCTTGTCCTTTACCTGCCGTATGTCTGAATGTCATTGGCTCTTTATGCCACGTTGGATTCCAGCTGTTCTGGAATTCAATAGGTGGGTTATGTATTGGGCTCCAAGTGATGGGTTTGGGTTGTTCATAGTGGGCTATGGCCACGTTGGATTCCAGCTGTTCTGGACTTCACCAGCTGGTAGGGGTGTGCGCGGTGCAGATCGGTGCGGTTTGAGAGAAAAATAGAAACCGTATGGCGGGTAACGTATTGATAAAAGTGTCACTAGAATTTGCCATTTTCCTTATCAAAAACCGGCGGTTCGGTTGGCAAATAATGGCGGATTTGCCTTGGCGGTTCGGGCGGATTGGCGGTTTATAAAAAATATAATTCAAATTACAAAACTTAAATCAAAGAGTAAAAAAAAGACGAGAGATACCGTGATGTTAAACATCTTGCGAAACTTTCTTCTGATGCAGCAAGTGTAGCAACAACATGATAATATCAACGACTGTGCCATCAGTTCATTACAAGTATCTGTGGAAGCTACAATGATTAAATACAATACATAAAATTAATATCATTCAAGGTTTACAATATATTGAAAATGTTTACTGTTGAAAAGTATTTAGATTGAAAAGTGAGCTGATGCAAGTTTGCAACATGGCTAGAAAAAAAAAAAAAGATTGAAAAGTGAATTAGAATCCAACTTTATTTTGGATTACTGACATCTTGAATTCCCCTCGAGCAGTAATGTAATACTATATTCTAAGGTATAGAACAACAAGCAAACTTAAGTAAAAAAGAATTTTTAGAATCTTATAAAACATGATTTAATAGCGGTGCGAGTCGGTGTGGTTTGGAAGAAAAATAGAAACCGACGGATTGATAAAAGTGTCACTAGAATTTGTCATTTTTCTTACCAAAAACCGATGGTTCGATTGGCAAATAATAACGAATTTGCCTTAGCGGTGCGGCTCGGTGCAGTTTTGGCGATTTTGGCGGTATTATGCACACCCCTACCAGCTGGGTTATGTATTGGGCTCCAAGTGATAGGCTTTGGTTATTCATAGTGGGCTATGGCCTTCATGGACTTACCCACGTCAATTTCTAATATACAAAATACCTCATTGTATTAGAACTGCTCCAAATAGAATCATTACAACAAGGTTAATGATAACAATTACCCTTAAAGACATTGTTAATATTGAAAATAATTAGAAGGGTATTATTTATGTGGACATTCTTAAATTATTATCAAATATCATTTTAACCTTTGAATTAAAAAAGTATACAAGTTAACTTTATAAATTATTAATATTGTAAAATTTTTTAATAACCTCAACGAAACATGTTTAATTTTTTTTTAAGTGTAATTTTTTTTTTTTTTTTAGGTGCAACAGAACAAGTTTAATTACTAAAATGTCTTACACTCCTTATATCATTTTGTCTCCATGAATTATAATAAAATATCAATTTATTCCTTAAGCTATCATGAAATATTATTTTATTCCTTGAATTATAAAAATGTACAATTCAACATTTCTATTATCAAAATATCATATGTAATTACCCCTTTATAAAAACCTTAGTCCTATTCCATCTCACCTTCTCATCCCATTTAAAAATCAAAAAATAGGTGGGGCAGGTTACCCCAGTGGTTAGGGCGTTGCTTGGGATGTGTGGGTTAGGCGCACGTCCCAGGTTCGATTCTCCACTGGGTGAGTGCCTGCAGCAGTTTGTGCAAGGGTGTCCGGCTTCCCACCGGCTAAATACCCCTCAGGAGTAGTCATGGCTTCCCTAAAAATCGGAGGGTTGGGGATACCTGAGTTATCAAAAAAAAAAAAAAAAATCAAAAAATATTTATTTCTAATAAATTTTTAAAAAAATACTAACAGGTGTGTAAGATATTTAAAACAAATATTATAAAATAATAATTCCATTTTACTTAGCAAAAATGATAAATACAGGAACAGTAGCGTACACCAACAGTCGTACCCCTATATAAAGCTCAGAGCTACCAAACGCAAGTGTTCTCTGATCGCTCTCGCTCTCGCTCTCTCTAAATTTCACCAGCAAAGATAGAGTCGGATCGAAAGAGGAAGAAGTCTTGTTCGATCTTGACAGCAGATCGAAAGGACAAGAACAAGAAGAAGAACAAAATGTCGTCGTCGTCGTCCTCGGATAAAGTTAGGGCATCGCATATCCTGATCAAGCACCAAGGCTCCCGACGCAAAGCCTCCTGGAAGGATCCAGAAGGTCGGATCATCACGAACACCACCAGAGAAGCCGCCGTCTCTCAGCTCAAATCCCTCCGCGACGACATCGTCTCCGGCAAATCCAAGTTTGACGACGTCGCCTCTCGTTTCTCCGACTGCAGCTCCGCCAAACGCGGCGGCGATCTCGGTCAGTTCTTCTCGTCATGCAATTTTGCTTTTCGTATCTTTGTTTGATACTGCGTTGCTATTTGGTTTGTATGTCTTTTTTTGCTCGAATTCAATTTACTTTACCTTCTGTTTGATTGCTCAGGTTTCATTTTCGTTTGTTTGTTTTTTTTTTTTTTTTTTTTTTTTTTTGGGTGAAAAGAATAAAAACTAGTTTGACAAAAATACACTAAAATTTTTTTACAAATTTTTAAAATTGTTTCCGTCCTCCAAAAAGATAAAACCATATGAATGATAGTGTTTTTTTCGTTTTTTTTTTTTTTTTCACCAAATTAGGTTTTAGGTTTTAGTTTTAGTTTTTTTTTTTTTTTGAATAAAAATTAAAAAATTAGAAAACAGATTCTGAAAACCAAACCAAACGGAGGAGCCATTGAGTTTGTGGATTCTGCTAATTTGGCATCAAAGAGGAAAATTTGGGGGAAAAAAAAAACAAGAAGAAGAAGTAATAGTCTGTTGATCGTCTCAATCCCAATGGTTTGGCCTGGTGGATGAGTCCAGAAACTTGGGGATTTGCTCCCTCTAAGGTCTCAGGTTCGACTCCCCTCGCCGGCAAACTCTTGGAGCCACGAACTGGAGGAAATAAATCTGGAGGAAATAAATCTGTTTTAGAAGGTTTGTTTGGGCTACAGTGACTTAGTCTAGTGCATGCAAGCGGCCCAGGATACCCTACATATCAAAAAACAAAAAAAAAGGTCTGTTGATCGTCTCAATTAACTTTGCCATATGCTCGGTTAAGTGGAGATTTTCTTTTTCCGAATCCCAGAAAACGATTTTTCTATGAATTGAAAAATTAGATTATATATGTTCTTGTATTTTATTGAGTACCATGGAATGATAATATGGTTTTCCATGTCTTACAGTGGTGATGCATTAGAATACTGTCATGGAAGTGCCATCTTGTTGGTTTTTAATCCGTTCAAGGATAAATTGTAATTATAAGCGTGCCTGCAAGTGTTGAATAAGAGTAATAGATCTTTAAATTCTCTCTAATGGTATATTTGTTGATGATACCTACTTATCAATATATTTGTACCCCTCTGAGACTCTCAATCTAATGTGTATATTTGTATATATTGATGATATCTGAATGGGTTTGCTTAAGAACTGCCAGGGTAAATAGATTATTGTATTCAGAGGCCCTGGAACTTCTTATTCCTCATCAAGCCTGTGGCATGATGCGTATTTTGGTGCTCTGCCCAGGCTGTGAATTTAATGAACGTTTATAGTGATTTAATGCAGCTGTTTTTTTTTTTAAAATTAATTAATTAAATTTTTTTTTTTTTTTTACCTCTTTTGGGTCTTGTTAGAAATGAATCCATTTTTTCTTGCATATACTTCTCAGCTGTTAGGGGGATAATATTTGTCGCATTGCCTGAAAATATTTGTCACACCTATAAGTTGTATGTAATCTGGCATATGATAGCAGTGATATTTTGAAATAGAGTAAAGAGCTAAAAATAAAGCACACTTTGATGGCGAGTCAAGTCCTCAATCTGATCTTTTGCTTCTTCGTGTCCATATTCAAAATTTGTGTAGAATCTATCTCAAATAGTGTGCGTATATCAATATACATATCTTACAGAACATTGTTGTGCAACTTGAACCCTAGCATACAAAGACATATACTTAGAAATTATGTGGTAGGCATCATCATGGTGAAGGATCCCTACCATGTCACCCCCTTTTACTTCAGTTATCTTCATTTCTTTCTTTCTCTCTCGTTTTTTCAGAGAATACAATTAAATTGTTTTGTATGTTTTTATTATCTGCATTGTGAATGTAAACTTTTCAAAGGAAAAAAATCCACATTATAGCATGAAGATGACTTGTATTCCACATTATATCTCCAGCGTGTTTTTTTCTTATTTTTACTTTATATTTTTTTGAAGGGGTGGAATCGTTCCACTTGCATTGAACTAATAAAAATATACATGCAGGTCCATTTGGAAAGGGTCAGATGCAAAAACCTTTTGAAGAAGCAACATATGCACTGAAAGTTGGTGAGATAAGTGACATTGTGGATACCGATAGTGGCACCCACATTATCATGAGAACCGGTTGATTTAACTATCAAGAATGTTTTGTGTGTGTGTGTGTGTGTTTTCTCAAAGCACTGGTTGCAAATAGGATTTTCTCTTCTGATTAGGGATGCAATCTTCGATATTAATACCACTGATCTCTGTGCTTTGGGATTATTTGAATTGTTCTGAGAAATTCTGAATTTAGTGATTTACCTGTATTGAGTTGGAAGATTGGGATTTACTTGATGATTTTCAATTTGATCCCTGGTATAATGAAATATATCTCTATTTCTATATGTCTATACATAGTGAACCCCACGACAACTAGCATGGTGGAAATGTGAGCGGTGTTTGTGTAAAACTCTCTTCAGTCTCTGTAACTTCGTGATTTTGGATGAATTTGTACATTGATACCGCCATAAGCGGTGAAATAAGGCTTTAGGGAAGCATCTAAATATGACTTCCCTTTGGGATTGGATGACTGGAAGATAGTGTGTAACATGTAAGAAATTGATGAACATGTGTTTTTGAATTGGGGGAGAACCTGCATTTCAGTAGGTTCTTCTGAGAGGGGTGGGTGTTTGCCGAGTCAAATTCTGCAATATCTATTCTCTCATGGACGAGGGACTGTTGACATCTTAATGGACTTTGGTGTTATTGTTGCGTTAGCATGGTTTTGCATGGGCATCAGCCGGGATAATCGAGAACAGTCTACGCAAGATTGATCTTGCAATATATATTCTTTTTCTGGAACTGGCCTTTGATTGGTTCTACATGCTGCCACTGATATTGTCTCGATTACGGTTGTATACGCTTGCTGAGTCAAATTCTACGTGCCAGAAACCCTAAACCCATAATTAGAGGTTGTATACACTTGATTTGATCACAGCTATTTTGTCTTGATTAGGACATGCCTCCCAACTGTAACTCATATCCCAACCATAAAAATTGTAAGATTTTGCAGTTTCTTTTTTTTTTTTTTTTTTGGATCGGCGATTTTGCAGTTTCTATAAAATAATTTCCTGCTACATAACTTTGAAATTTCACTTTTTGCATGGAAACTGAAATTTTGCAATTACTCAAAATACAAACTAAAATTTCAAAATTTAAATCACACATTATTAAAATAGAAACAGTGAAATTTTGGAGTTAGTAAGGGGCTAGTTGTTAGATGTTAGTAGAGTTTGAGCCTGCAAGCTCACATTATAAAGTTGTGTTCCACAACTATTAAATCTAAAGTCTTGGTTCAATATTAAATTTTATTTTATTTTATTTTATTTTATTTTTGTAGATAAAATTCAATATTGATCACCACTCTCATACTCATTGTGAATGTACCGTTCTTAATGAATGAAGAATTGATAGGAAAATTTATTCAGTTGCTTAAGGGCACCACGTAAACCATGCCACACAAATTAATAATAAAATTATTACTCCCGTGTTGTCTCTTCAATTAGCAACAAGAAGTAGACTTCATCAGATTCATCAATCATAACTGTTGAGAGATCACTTGGCCATGTGTCACACACTGGCAATGCGGAAGCCTTGTTGAAGATAACCAAGTGTGTGTGGCGCTAGTTGACACTCTTCACTAGCCCGCCAAGAATGCTCGAATGGTTTGCAAAGACAAGCAAACACAATATTAGTCCAGTTGATGAGCCACAAGATTGGAGACAAGCCACAAAATAGCAATCAACAAGCTAGAGCTAAAGTAGCAACAATACAAAGGCTTTGCACAATATAAAAGCGAAATGAACTTTTCATTACTCAAAAGAAAGGCATTACAAAAGTTGAACAATGCACAAAAGTGCTACAAGAGTTGTCTTACCATATACAAGGTTGGGGTACAACATTAAGGCACAAGTGGTCTGGTTCAACACTTGGGTACCCCCTCCTTATAATAGCTTGTTAAGCGATTTTCTATCTGGCACGAGGAAACATCCATTATGTTTGAGGAGTCATAATGGATATTTTAAAAATAATACAAAAATAGAAAAATTACAACTCTTAGACTCAAAACACCTTTCATACTAAGGTATTTACATAAAAATTTACAAGGCAAAAAGATTACATTTGACCCTCTAAAAGTTGGCCTAAAGTTGTCACTTGGTGGCTAGCTTGCTTCATGGCTTCATGTCTTGGACTTGCACCAACAACTTCTTAGGCATGTCTTTGGCTCTCCAAAGGGCACAAATGTGTGTGGCATCAAGGTGTTGACCCTTGGATGGGCGCACCTTGACACCATGCCTTAGAACATGGAGTTAGTTCAGCCTAACCTGAGATGAAGCGATAGCTTATGACTAGGCAGAAAATTATTTAGAAAAACAAACATGTTTGATTGTATTTTTATTTTAATTTTTGTAAGAAAATAATTTCAAATATTTTGAACATTTCTTAAAAAGTGAGTTATTTAAAAATAAAATAAAAAATAGTTTACCAAACAGATTGATTCACAATGTCATCCGAGAACAACACACTCTAGATCCACATCAACCACCATCTCTGGCAGCTAATCGCCGATGCCACTGAATCACAAGAAGCTCCACTACACCAACCTCTCTTCCGCCACCTCGTTAACACCCTCCTCCTCCCGGCAAAGTTCTTTCAGTTTTTCATTGGAATAGAGAAACAAGCATACTTGTTTCAATCCCGTGACCACTAGCTTTGGTCGGTGAGCTTGGAGTAATACTTGGTGGGTCTTGAAGCAGTGTTTGGATCATGAATTTTGGTAGAGATTTAAAAAAAGAAAGAGTGGATGAAATATAGGTGAAATATAGTTATATTTCATTAACATTTTACTTACACTTGCTCTTTTCCTTTTTAAATTCCTATTCAAATTCGTGATCTAAACACAATGTAAATCTTTGTAAACAGAAAGTGAAACAATCACATTAACATTAGAACTGGGCAAATTTTACTGCAAAGATGAAATGTGGAGACGAATTAGTCAGAGATGCATGAAGAAACAAACTGCACTAGCCAGCCAGGATCTGTAATCTCAATTTTCACAATTATGATTGTCAATTCTTGGAAAAATTTACATGGGAGAGGGAAAAAAAAAAGGGAGACGAATTCTCTGTGCAGTTCAAAATTGTGGACTTACCACAGGTCTCATTTTGATGACATGCCCATGTTGATGGAATTGACTCCCACCTGATTTCATCATATTTGTATTCGAAAATGAACCATCCATTTTCAAAATCATACTCATCATCTAGTTTTTTGAAGACAAATGTGATAATGATATTAAAGAATCAGTTTAGACTGGAGAGAAGCTTGGCCCAAAAGAAAAAGTGTGCAAATTAGTCTTAACTTGGCTTCAATGGTAGATGAGGCAAACTAGAGCTGGTTTCTAACTCAGTAGAGGTCACTGATGAAAATGGCTTGACAGATGATCTGAGTGATTCTGGTCCCTCTGAGTTGATTCTCCTGCATAATGCATCACAGTTACTAATCACCTCAGTCAACCTTCCCTTCAGCTCCCCAAGTTCAACTTTCAATGCATGAACTGCATGCAATTTTTTGAAATAAAGTTAAATAACAATTTTAATAATAGTAAAGTCTATTTATACTAAGCATTCATAACACATCAGCAGATTTTTGCAAACTAATGGTTCAATTTGACAAATCTTTTCATCTGGATTTGCCGTTGTGACTACCACCAAACTCTTCAGGGTCAAGCTTTCTTAATCGTACAGTTATTGCTTGTCAACTGAATTCCACAACACATTTGGGATGGCAAGCCGCTTCTCATCTCAAATTGATTATTTGCAACCCGAGACTGGATAGTGCTTTTCTTTCTTTTTTTCTTTTTTTTTTTTTTGAAACTCAGTTATTGAAAAGTCTAGATAAGAACATCAGTCACCTTCTGATAGATGATGTGAAGAAGCCTTCATTGTCGAGACTGAATAATTAAGCCGTTGAAGAAGTTTAACCACCAAAGCATCTGCAACTTCTATCTTGTTTTCTATTTCTTCCTGCAGCAATTATAACTAAGTTAAGACGCATTACAAATATATACAAATTTTTTTATTTTTTTAAAAAGAATAGGATGGGATTGGAAAGCAAGTCAAATTCATCTTCCTTCTAACAATGGCAACAAGTTTTCAAACACAAAAAATAATTAACCAGTGCAAACACTTTCATTGGTGGATTCTTGCTACTGTAATTAAATAAAAACTTTAATATATTATTTCAAGAACCTTTTTTTATAATAAATGTGGCCCAGCTTGCATAAGAGTTCTATGCTACTCAGAAGATCTGGATCCCAATTTTTAAACCATGACTCAAATCGAGATCAATGCAATTGTACAAAAAAATAAATCCAGAGAGGGATTTAGGAGAATCAGCTGCAGATCTATGCAATCCATGCCTTGTCCAAATAGAACTCATAAATATGCTCATTGCACTGTTGCAAACACATGATTTTTTTTTAAAAAAAAATTCTCAACCGAACCTGTTTCTTACTAATCTTCTGGACCTTTGCCTCCTGCCAATCACGGTGCACTGAGAAGAGCTCCAGCAGTACTTTTGGATTTACTGTACCTATTTCATCCATAGGAAGCAGAATGCCAATAATTGGCTCATCAAACACTTCTGTAATTAAATGAGATGCATTACATACAAAAAATGGTGTGAATAAAGAAACAAATACAAGAATAGATCTTGGGTACACAAAAAACAAGCACGGCCAAATTAATTAATGCCAAACCCTCGCTTTATTGAAAAAGAACAGGTCAGATGTTTGACTTGTGCATGTTGGTATCTCATATGAATATGCACCGTAAATCTGTTGCAGCAGACTGTAATGCTTCCATTCCATTCTCTTTATGTATGAATAAGATGAATGAATAGTTCACACATAGGAGTAAGTTTGAAAGGATGAAACTCAGGAATTGACGGGGGCCCATACAAGCGGTTGTGAAGCATGTGTTTAATTCGATGTACATTAAAAATAAAAATAAAAAAACACAAGGAGACATGTGAGATGAAAGTGAGGTTTTATCTGTGTTTTCGGAAAACAAGAAAAGAAAACAGAAAACAGAAAACAGCAGGGCCAGAAGCAGTTATAAGGTAAGGGCAGGGTCAGAAGCAGAAAGAGCTAAAAAGAGGCCAAAGGACACCAGTGAAAGCTGGCTCTTGAGCAAAAGCAGTGACCTCTCAGTTCTCCAACAGTGTTTGTTGAAAGAGAATTAGTAGTTCTCAAGCCAGAACTATATCTTAGCAATTGAGAACTAAAAGTGCTAGCGCATTGAAGGACCCTTGCAAAACTCAATTGAACTTAACAAAACCTCAGATTGAAATGGACTTAATTCAAAGGAGGTATGAATAATACTCCAAAATTACTTAAATCTGGTGATGTGTTCTGTTATATTTTATACATTTCTCTGTAAAATGTGTAAGAACTTCCAAATTCCCAAATACCACCATCAAACAACATTGAGTTTCAACTCCCAAATCAAATGTGCAGAGTTATTCAAATTTTCAAAAAGAAAGAAAATATCACCTGAAGCAGCAGAAGAGGATGAAGGTTTCCTCACTAGCATATCTGTCAAGCTAGTCTCGGTTGGCAATGCCGTCAGTATTGGAGTTGCCTGCATTAAGAAACAAATACATGTATACATATAAAACTTATAAAGCCAACAATTCAGTTTGCTTGGTGCGAACAACAAAGTGAAAGTGTATGCTTGCGTTTGGTAGAGTTTTATAAATATGATTTGAGAGTATGAGTTGTATTTCGAGTTTGTGAGTTGTGGAATTATGATTTGAGTGTAGAAAATTTGTTTGGTTATGGTTTTTGAATAGAGTGTTGAATTGAATTTTGAAAGTTTGATGTGACATGTGAAATAAGAAAATTAGTTTGGTGATGAGTTTTCAAAATAGTTTTCAAAACTTAATTCAACCTATAATTGATAATCAAACACACAACTCATAACTCGATATCTGTATTTTTTATCAACAGTCATAACCAAACTATTTTTAAAATACTTAAATAAAAAAATGATTTTTTTTTAATTAATTGTTTTTAAGTAATTTTTTTGAATAATTTTTTTCTCAAATAATTTTTTTTTTCAAATAACTTCTATGTCAATTATTTTATGCCAATTAATTTTTCTGTCAATTCATTTTTTAGGCCTGTATAAACATTAAAAATATTTTAAATATTTTAAAAATATTTAGAAAATTAAAATATTAAAAATATTCCGAAAATTAAAATATTAAGAATATTAAAAATATTTCGAAAATCAAAATATCAAAAATATTCCAAAAATCAAAAAATTTACAATTAAAATATCAAAATATTAAAATTAAAATATTAAAGTATTTTTATGAAAATTAAAATATTAAAAATATTCCTATAAAATAAAATATTTAAAATAAAAAAATTAAAAATATTTCAATTAAAAATTAAGTTGTTTTTGAGTTTTGAAAAGAGTTTTGAGTTGTGTGTTTGGTTATGAGTTTTGAAAAGTAATGATTATAGTTTGAAATGAGTTTTGAGAAATGGGTGTAGAATTATAATTTGAAAGCTACAACCAAATTCTACACTCAAATCAGTGGTGGAACAATGTTTTGAAATCTAAACCAACCAGAGCCTATAACTTTTTTTTTTCAATTTCAAAATTATCCAACAAAAAACAGTTTGAAAAACTTTTGTGCGTCCTGTCAAGGCAAAATTGCAAAAAATTCACACATTGGAAATCATTCAACTTCTCAATTTATGTAACTACTTTAATCTATCAAATTCCCAACCCTATTTGTATTATGATCACGTATTGCATGTGCCCATGATCTCTAGTGCCTATATATCTATTCTTCTATAAAGTGTACAACTGATTTGGTGTAAATTCTGTCATGGTTTTATTCTTTCAAGAATGCGCTTTACATCAGTAATTTTCACATGCTAAACAATTTTTCTTATTTATCGAACTGTCTAAAACTGCTAAACGGTTTTCCTCATTCATCAAACTGTCCCTCAATCATTAACCATCCAAAAATTTAACTACAAATTGCAAACGAATTGTGTTTTCACCCACCTCTAGTATATATACACACACATAAGTAAAATAACAAAAATTGAGAAAAAGCCAAAACAATGAGAAATACAAAACCCTAGAAGGAGGTGATGAAGAGAAAGACTCACAATTTTGAGGGATCTGAGCCTCTCTAGGATGGGATCTACGCCTCGGAATCGCTCAGAGACAGTGGTGATCTCATCAACCGCCCCCTTGACGTACATAAAATAAAATGCAAAAGTTTTTACAACAACAATATTGGCAAATTTATCAAGTAAAGAAATAATTGTTTTGAAAAACACACAGAAAATTGAACATGAATCGAAAAGAGACTACCTTTGAGCTTAAAAGGGTTGATTCTGATGAACCCATTGCAAAACAGAGCCAAAGCAAAATCGGAATCGTAGTAGTCGATGGGAAATTCTAAATCTAATTCTAAAACTGTTTTGTACTTTCCATGTGGAGGACTAATACGACGACGTGCAAGTGTTTAAATTGTGTAAACGTCCCCGTTTCGTAACTTGGATTCCCAATGTATAAATACCCGCCACCCATTTGTTTTTTTATATCTTTCTTTTTGGAACAGAAAGTGAAACAAACGAACAAATCTCTCTCTCGATTGCTGAGGCAAATTCTAGGGTTTTCAGACTTCAGATTCATCGGTGTTGTGTAGATTAGCCATTTCTAGGGTTTTCAGACTTGAGGTTCATTGGTGTTGTGTAGATTTTAAGTATTTGTTTGTTTAAAAATCATCATGAAGCCTCGAAATGCCGCAACCCCCAAATCGGCCGCGGCAAAGAAGACTCCACTGGCCAGAAAATCTGCCGCGAGTACCTCTCCGAATCCACCACCGGACTCAGGGACAGAATCGGCTACGCCCAATGCCAGAGGTGTGAGTGTAATTTACCCTAATATAAATGTGTATGTCTTTTTTTTTTCTTTTTTTTCATCTATACATTCTGTCTGAGAGATCGTCCAGGTTTGACGCTGAGAGTTGGTCGTAAAAGTTATCCCCCATGGCTGGTTCATCTTCCCATTGATGATTTTGGCCCTCTTCTTCCATTACTGGTGACTCATGAGAGACGCTATGCTGATAGTTGAGATACTAACTTTCATCGACGAATGTCTCTTTGCTGAAGGAATATCCTGGGATAGCTAGGTTACAATATATCTTTTGATTTCTATCTTCGCAGACTAGACGTCCATAATTTCCATTATATGCTAATAGAGAATTATTAGCAAATTTCCTCTATTTATTGAGCTGATCTTTGACTGAAAATTTTCTGCATGGCCAGGGTCTCCGATTGAGAAGTCCTAGGTATCTTGGGAATGTCGAGGTTCCTATGAGATATATTTTATGTTTAGCTGGATTGCACATAATTCCTTTCCACTCTGGTAATCTGCTATCAATTAATGCTTATACATATGGATGATGCTCTTCCATTACACAAAATACTGAATGAGCAAGTTTATTTTCAAAGCTATCTGTCTGATCTAGATCTGTGAAAATTATTCTAGAGACAAAGCCGTAATCTAACAATTTTGAGGCTGTTAGATAACGCGTTTCGCCCTTAATCTCTATCTCCAATGGTTCGAATGTTGCTAGATTTATCTAGCAAAGGCAGATGTTGAAATCTAAATTACACTGGCATCGACCAAAATGTTCTAACCTCTTCATACATCTGTCTTCTTCTAAGTAGGGCTGCTCTTCATTTTCATAGAGATAAGTCCATTGATAAATTATACCAAGGCATTCAACTCTTGCTATGGAAATGTCTTGAAGAAACTGCTGAATAGTGACTAGCTCGCTATTTTTGCTATCTTCGGCTAAGGTGTATATATGGGGTTTGAGGTCCTCTATTTCTTGGCTTTTCTCACAAAAAGATCGAATGATAGAATGCCTGAAGAAATACATTCTAGCACTCAATTGTTCAAATTCCTCACTGGTGAGTTGTCTGGTTTCTGGGTTAGGAAAGTGGGCAGTTCTTTTTCCTGGAGCTAATTTTTTAAGTTGGTTGGTTAGGGTTCGAATGGTTGCTCTCAATTGTTTTTCTTCATCTCGAAGCTAGTCTAGCTCTTCAATGACCTTTTTGCCTTTATCCATAATTTTCTTGAAATTTCTGGTAAGGCCTTCACAATGTCTGCAAATTTGCAGAGGATTTTGAGAATCTATCTGAGGCGCTTCCAGTACTGCTGCTTCCAATTATCTGGCTAACTGGAACTCCACTAGTAGCAAGAATAGTTGACCGCATCTTGCTCAATGTGTCCAGGTAATCTTTAGCTAGCTGGCTAATAAAGTAACTGGTTCCTATTTGCCTTCGGGCATATGTACTGGCTGACTTGAAATCATAAAATTCTTTATATTGAGGTGTGGGAAAATTTTTAACTAAGGGTTCAACTTCTATCCAGTCATGGTAAATACCAGACTTGGTTCCTTTAGCTACTACATAAAAAGAAAAACTTTTAGACAAAGGTTTATTTTGGATTTTTGAAAAATATATACTAAAAGAGTTTAGGGCTGACAGGCGTTTAGCTGGGTGGTTATGGCTATTCCAAAGGTTATTTAGAAGACACTGTTGAATTGGGTCTAGCTCAATTCTTGTTAATGGTCTGAACTTATTTCTACCTTCATGAATGGGAAGAGTGAATCCCCCAAAGTTCATGGTTTTGCTGTTCTCCATTGTCTGCACAAAAATTAAACTGGTTATTTTATTTTTCCAAATAAATTTTCCTACTTAACCAATCTGTTAACCTATTATCACTCCCTTTAATATGTTCAAATTCTACTTTATATCCTTGTCTTACTATACAATCTAAAAATTTTGCCCATCTTCTGGTACTTAATTTGCGCTCGTTAAGTTTATTATGAAATCTAACTATAGCTTCACAGTCCGTCCTAATTGTAAAGGGTTTATGCAAAAATAATCTAAATTTGTTTATTGCATATATTACTAATATTTCAAAATCTAGGCTGGTCATGGTCGTGTCTTTTTCTTTAAATTTTCCAGAACTATATCTACAAATGCGTTCTTTATTTTTACTATCATACTTACTAGGTTTAGCCAATAATATTGTTCCCCATCCTGATTGACTTGCGTCTGTTTCTACGACTATATATTCTGATTCTAAGGGAAGTTGTAGATCTGGTAAATTTTTACAGATGTCTTTAATTTTTCTAACTAGAGTTATATCTTGTTGATTGAAATATTTTTGTTCTGTGGGTGTGGTCTTACTATATAGGGGTCCTATTATTTTACTAAAGTTGGGAATATACATTCGTGCATAGTTTAAAATTCCTAAAAATGATTGAAGTTGCTTTGTATCTTCTAATTTATTTGGATAATCTAAATTTTTTTTAACTATGTGAGGTTGTAACCTAATTTTTCCATTTCCTAACTCCATTCCTAAAAATTCTATATGAGGCTTATTTAATACCATCTTTTTCTTGCTAATTATTATTCCATTATTTATGAATTCTTTTAATGCTATATATAAATGATCTATGTGACTATTTTTATCTGGACTGAATACTAATATGTCATCTATGTATACCAGTATAAAACTATATTTATTAAATATACTATCAATCTTACGCTGAAATATGGAAGATACATTTTTTAGTCCAAAAGGCATAACTAGCCATTCGTAATGTCCTTGTGGGCAACAAAAGGCTGTCCAAGATATGCTTTCTTTTTCTATTTTTATCTGCCAAAATCCTGACTTGCAATCAAATTTACCAAATATTTTTGCTATCTGTATTCTGTTTATGAGCTGATCTTTATCTGGTATATTATATTTATCGTCTTCTGTATTATCATTTAATCTTTTATAATTTATAACCATTCTAGCTTTTTCTCTTTTTATCTCTGCATGATTTCTAACCATGAATGCAGCGCTCCTATGCGGACTATTACTAGCTCTAATTACTCCTAAATTTAGTAACTCCTTAATCTGTGTTCTGAATTCTTCTATATCTGCTGGTGTATGATCTATTTGTGCTGAGGTAATCCTATAATCTTTATTTTTTATATCTAAATTGGCTAAAGCTTTATTTCTTTCCCAATATTTCATGGGCTGTTCTCATAAAATCTCTGTTGTTTCAACTAATCTTATTATTTCATCTAAATCATTCTTTGTTCTTCTGTATACTGGTTTTTTCTTTAATTTTCCTATTTTTGCAAAAATTAATTCTAGGTTTGAAAATCTTCTAGGTTCCAATAGTCTCTTTTTTCTTCAAAATCAAATTCTTCTAAATTTTCTAATTCATAATTTTCTATGTCTAAATTTTCTAAAAAAGTATTTGCTATCTCATCAGGTATATATTTTTGGGCTAGCTTGGGAAAAATGTTTCTACTAGGAAATAAAAAATTAGCGGGAACTGAATCTACTCCTATGGTACCACCACGCTTCACACGTAACTCTGATGAATGGGCTATGGTGCTAAGGGCATATGCTGTGGGTGTATGTATAGTTCGCTTGAAGAAACTAATTGTGTTTTGGCTGATAAACATGCCGCCTTGTAAACTAAGAATGAAGTTAAGTCCTAAGATGAAAGGATGATTTTGTCGAGTATTTCCAATCCAAACTTGAGGTAAAGGGAACCATTCTATATGTTGATCTTGAGAACCTAGATGATGAAAACTAATCTGTGTGCCGGTAATGCAATGTGTATATGTCTGTTTAGTGCCATCGGCTATACTGACTAAAGCTGGGGTTGTTAAAGTGGTGCTCCATCCTGATGGAACTATGTGTTGTTCAATATATGATTTACTAGCTCCGGTATCTATCATGGCATCTATACTAAGGGTTTTTTCTACAAATTTGATTACACAAGAGATCTTAACTAAATTTGGTTTAGGTATAACTGGGTAATTAAATGGTAAATATATATTAGTTGGTTGTGCTTGAGAGTATTGACTAAAGGGTTGAGAATCAACTAGGTTGACTAATTCTAAGGAATTCATATGTTCTTCAATTAGTTAATCTTTTAAAGGGTATTTATTGTGAAATTGTTCTAGCTGCTATTTAAGCTGTCTATTTTCTAGTTCTAAACATTTTATGTCAAAATTAGTCTTAGTTTCTATCTCTCGTATTTGTAATTTGAGTTCTCTTATTTATATTTCTAATTCTCTAATTGTTAAATGTAATTCTCTGCTTTCTATACTATGATCTTCTCTGTTATTTTCTAATGTTATCTTATGTGTCATGTTTAATTTTTCAAGACAGACTATACAATAGGTTATACTGCATAATAAACACTGAACACGCTTATCTTTAGCTGGAAACCAATTACAATAGCTGCATCTAGTGGTATCAAATCCTAGTCCTATTTGAAAATTATGCTGACATTCAGTATCTGCATTACATTCCATCATAAAGAAAGTATCATGAGAAGGAGTTGTTCCTATTTCTTGGTTGAGTTGTCCTAAAAGATTATCTACATCTGTATCACTTTCTGAATCACTATCTGAACTTATGGCTTCTATTTGATATTCATAATCACTGACTATGCTATAGACTTCTGAATCATCGCTATTTATGCTAACTACATCTTCTTCTAAGTCTTCTATAATGTGTAGTCTTTCTATTTATTTATTAATATTAGGCCTTTGTCTTTTTGGGCAGACTTTTGCAAAATGATTGGGTTCTCCACATATAAAACAATTACATTTTTTACTGTTGGATTTTCTAACATATCTTTGTTTTCTTTTATCTCTTTCTTCTTTGGGTAGTTGTTTATAATTTATCCTATTAAAAGTTCTACTTTTTCTAATGAATTTCTGTTTCTTCCATGGTTTTCTATATTTTTTCTTCCAATATTTTTCTTTTCTATATTTTTTGTATTTTTTCTTATTATATTTATCTTCATATTGCCGAGGAGTATATATTACACTGCTACAAAAATCATAGTTTTGTTTTTTCAAATCTTTCTGTATTTTAACTTCTATACATTTTTCTCTGAATCTGTTGAAAGTAAAAATTATCCTAGGTCCTATTCCTGAAGCTCCTTTTATTTTTACTTCTCCTGAGGCTATTTTTGCTAGCAAGTTTGCATAATAAATTGACCATTTATCTTCTATTTCTCTTCCTAATTCTCCTGGTAATTTCCTAAAATATTTATTTTCTATTTCTTCATCAAAACTTTTTCCCATCCTGGCTGCTATGGCTAAATTCTCTTTGCTAAAGGGTACAACATATTTCCAACTTCCTAATGTTATCTGATCTAACTCAGTTAATGCTATGCTTTGGGTGTAATCATTTTTTCTAGAAGGGTCGTATCCTATAAGCATTTCTTTTATAAAACTAGTAAAATTTCATGGGTTATCTCTTAGTTCTTTAAGCTGTCTAATTGTCTCTTCATACTTTCCTTTAAAGGTTAAATATATATTAAAAGCTGAATCCCCTAAAAGTGTCTCCATATATTCCCACATATCCGTTGATTCAAAAGGATTACTCATCCATGCCTTTACCGCATCTTTTTTCCATTTTTCTATCACTTCTTGCCATATTTGAGGGTCGAATCTGGCTAAATCTAAAAAGGTTCCTTGATTATTGACTGGCTGTAATTATATACTCATATCTGGTTGTCTACGCTTTCCATGAAATCTATAGCTTTTATTTGGATCTGTTTTACTACGTCCTGAACTAGCTAATGGTCTTCTTCCTCCTACTGCATAATGCATTGGTTCTACGGGATCTTCTACAGTTGGTTGTGAGTTACTAGTTCATGTGCTTTCTATATTCATATAAAAAGTATTTTCTAAATTAGATTGTTTTGGCATTCTAAATATTTTGCTAGGATGTATTTTATCTTCTATGAGATCATCTACATATTCTGTATGAAATTCTTGGTCTAAAAATGACACTGCTTTACCATGAGTATCTGCTCTAGCTAAGTATTCATAATATCTAGTATCTAATATTTTGTTCATATTGATTAGGGTGAAATTCTCCAAATCTATCTCATCAATATTATATATCTTATTTTGTGATATTGTTTTTTCTTCGGTCATTAAATAAAGCTGATTTATGTCACTATGATTATCTTGATTTTCTTCCCTATCTATACTACAAAATTCATCATCTTCAGATTTTTCTGGTACTATATACGTATATTGAGTGAATCTAACTGCATAATTTCCATCTGCTCTTTGATATAATAGGTTATCTTGAGGGGCTAACCTTTTTTGTCCTAGAAAATCTCCTAAATTCCAATCTAGTGCTGTATTATCTTTGGAATTAAATTTTTTAGCTGGTAATGCCTTTATTCCTTTTGCGCCTAATAACTTAACTATCTGATCATTTGTAAGTCTATAGTGAGTATTGCTTTTTGAAACTGCTAATCCTAAAAATGCTGTGCAAACTAATAAATTCTTTTCTCCTTTTTTCATTTTGTATCCCCTACTTTTTATTCCTATTTTTATCTTTTTATGAAAGGTCGAGGTTGGTAATAGGAAATCTGGTGTAAAATAAACTATTCCTCCTTTTGAATTCATATCTAATTCATAGCTGCCTAAAATATTTGTCCTACATCATTAAACCTATCATCATAAAGACATACAAAAACTTTAGTTCCTAAATTTTCTCTGGTTAAAACCTTAACTCCTACTACAATTAATCCTAAGTGGGTCATTTTAAGGTGTTTATTTACTGCATATTTATAATTTTCTTTGTCTATTAAATTTAGCTCTATTTTTTCATCTTCATGAGTTACTCTAATCATTTGTTCACCATAGTGTTTAAATAGATATTATTTTTTATGAACTTTACCTAGCTTCTATACATATTTAGCTGGAATTAATTATAGTTTTTCTTTCTTAAATTTTTCTATCTGTTGTTCTACATGTATAAATTCTTCCATTTTAATATCTTTATCTTCATTACGCTTTTTGCTACTACTTCCTTTTACTAGCTGTTTAAACATCTTTATTTTCTGTAAGTTCTACAAACAGGTTTCTTTGGTAATTTGAGCTTTTCGAAATATCTAGCCATACCTTCTTCGTTTATCTAAGATTGGGATCTGTTGGTTTGTCCTTCTACTTGTAACGCCCTCAAAATAATGCATAGAAACCCACACTATTGACATGCATAGACATAAGAGAAATAAACATCTTTCCATTCATTAGAGTATTCATTACAAAAGTATTATATGTTGACAACAAAAGTAAATGCCCTACAGGCTTACAACTTTCCAAGCCAACACTTGGTTACAAAAAGGGAGTACTAACTCATACACATTAAGCCATCGGCTTAAATTTACATGTAATACAACAAAAGATAACAAAATAACCAAAAGGAGTCTTCAACCCCCGAAATCTCCCAAGTTATGATCTTCGAGGTGGCATATCTCCTAGACCTGAAAATGATGTCCCATATAGGGTGAGCCACAGTCCAGTAGAAATATACTAAACCAACTATAAGCAATGACTAAAATTATAGCATTTGATAGATGATCAACACTTATAAACCAATCTATATCACATTACAGTTCCATGACAATCATGTCCATATTACATTTCACTTTACTTATCAACTCATTTCATAAACGTGGCTCAGAACCTGACTAGATAATTTAAATGAGATTTACATCTCATATTAATAGTACATCCATTTCAATTGGGATAACAACTCATATTAAACACTTCTTACTGCACAATAGATACACATAATTGCTGTATCAATTTCAAACAAAACACTTCCATACTTCATATATGATATACAGATTTGCTATATCAATACTTCAATAGATACACATAATTGCTGTATCAATGGAGTACATCCCCTATCTCTTCCCAAACAATGTCCGGTTTAGGGGTCCATCCCCTATCTTCCCCTAAACCGTGGAGTATATCTCATATCTCCTCCCACACGACACAATGCATATAAACACATATCATATACAAGGTCAATCAATACATAAATTTGATGTATTATTCCAACCGCCATATTCGATGACATATTCAATTGATTAGTTTTAGTTCGCCTAATCATCATGCATTGTCTACAACATTCAAGACTATCCTCCACCGATAGCCCAAAGCAGTTATTTCTAAACAGAAAATAAATGCATCAAATGGATATAATATCAACATTTTCATAGGTGAGTGATAAATTAATCCAACTACATCATTTAATCCCATAATTTTCCAATTTCAATATTCTCAACTCAATTTCTCATTTCCCAAAATTAATTATACAAATTAATTTATCATAATAATTAGGGCATTTTCCCATATTTCACATATCAACCCTAAGGTTTGATTTCACCAATACAACAACATTAATTCCATTTTTGTTGGTCTCATACACCCATAGGAGTTAATACTTTGAAAACCCCCTTCTTATAATTTACAAATCAATCCCTAACTTTTCAAAATTACCCAACAACCCCAACATATCAAAATGTCAAAAATTAAAGACAAAGCTCATAAGATGGAGTAGGAGATTCCTACCTCGAAATGAAGAGACCAAAGGAGAAGATAGTGAAAATCCAAAGTGCTCCAAATCCACAACTTTTCAGATTAAAACGTAGCCCAAACAACCCTCTATCTTTCTTACAAAGAACTTAGGGTAGAAACACACTAAAAATAGATGAAACCCTAGAGAGAATGTGTGTTGAGAGAGAGAGAGCTCGGATCTAGGGTTTTGAAATCAAAAGAGATGAAAAAGTGAAGTGTTTACCCGCTACTGTCTACTGATATAACACAGGCTCGCTCGAGTGAAGGATTGGTCGCTCGAGCGACCAGACACAAAGAACCCTCACTCGAGCGAAAAAAGTCTCGCTCAAGCCAACAATTCGAAGCTTCAGGTCTGCAACCTAGAAGCACGCTCGAGCGACAGAATGCTCGCTCGAGCGAAGAAACTCAAAACATACACCTCGCTCGCTCGAGCGAAGGAAATCTCGCTCGAGCCAAGAAATGCAACTCTCAGGTCCAGAACCAGATACAGACGCAAGCTCGAGCGAAGGACTTCTCGCTCGAGCCACCAGATACAAAACTCAACTCTCGCTCGAGCGAACAAACCCTGGCTCGAGGGAAGGATCTAAAACAAAAAGCTCGCTCGAGCGACAAAGTGCTCGCTCGAGCGAAGACACCAAAATCTGGGCAGCAACCATTTGCTCCCAATCACACCCAACCTGTAACAAACCTGCCCAACACATCCTATAACTCATAAATAAGGAATTAAAGGATGACAACAAGATATATACTACAACAAGCTCCACGGAACCTAAGTCCGGATACAACAACCAAATGGGGAAAGACCGGGATCGCTATAACCTCCCCCCCTTAAAGAATTTCGTCCCCGAAATTAGGCACAAGTTTTTCTCAATTTTCAACAATATTACATTTCAATATTCGATAATTTGATCCATTATTGATCATTCCATCTATATTCAAGAGGCATTTCACGTTACAATTTTTTTCAACTTGCATTATCAACATGCATTTCTTTCAAATCCAACAATTTCTAAAATACATAATTCACAATTCCATAACATATTCATGTTCATGATATATTTCCATTTTTACAACACGTTCAACATATACAATGTTATAATAAACTTCCATTTCAAGGCAAGTTCTACAATACTTCCATAAACCGAAACATATACAATGTTTTACAACTTAAGACACATTCAATGCTCTTAAAGTTTAACAACACAATAAAATATACAATATATACTCAAACATCCACAAATAGATCCGGATATTTCTCTCGGACCTCCAACTCACGTTCCCAAGTGGCTTCCTCCACTCCGTGATGTTTCCACAAAACTTTCACCAAGGAGATGGTCTTGTCTCGCAAGACTTGATCCCGCCTATCTAAGACTCGAACCGGTCTCTCCTCATACAAGGCATCCTCGTCAACCTCTAAGTCGGTCCAATCCAATACATGCGATGGATCCAGCTCGTATTTCCGAAGCATACTGACATGAAACACGTCATGAACTCCGGATAATTGCGACAGCAAAGCTAAACGATAGACAACCTCGCCAATCCTCTCAAGGATCTCAAAAGGGCCAATAAATCGAAGGGACAACTTCCCTCTCTTACCAAATCTCATCAAACCCCGTTTGGGTGATATCTTCAGAAACACGTGATTACCCACCTCAAATGCCAAAGGCCTCCTCCTATGGTTGGCATGATATTTTTGACGACTCTGGACTGTAACTAGCCTCCTACGGATAAGCTCAACTTTCTCCGTCGTTTCCCTCACCAACTCCAGGCCCAACAAAGGTGCATCACCCATCTCGGCCCAACAAACTAGAGACCTACAAGGTCGGCCATACAAGGCCTCAAACAGTGCCATACCGATACTCGACTGAAAACTGTTGTTGTAGGCAAACTCCACCAAGGGCAAGTGCTTCTCCCACGACCCACTAAAGTCAAGGACACAACCGCGAAGCATATCCTCGAGGATCTAAATAGTACACTCGGACTACCCGTCAATCTGAGGATGATAAGCCGTGCTAAATGACAATCTAGTGCCCAAGGCACTCTGCAAACTCTGCCACAACCTAGCAGTAAAACGTGGATCTCTATCCGAGACGATCGACACAAGGACCCCTATGCAACCTCACTTATGTCCCGAATATACAAGTCGGCAAGATGATCTACCGAATCTCTCATGTGCATAGGGATAAAGTGCGCCGACTTGGTCAACCGGTCTACAACCACCCAAATAGCATCACTACCCCGTTGAGTCCTCGGAAGACCTACAACGAAGTCCATAGTGACATGCTCCCACTTCCACTCGGCAATAGGCAAGGGTTGTAACAAACCCGCTGGCCTTTAATGTTCGGCCTTCACTTGCTGACAAGTAAGGCACTTAGACACAAAAACTGCTACATCCTTCTTCATACCCCACCACCACAACTGGCGACCCAAAACTCGATACATCTTAGTGCCTCCCAGATGCACCGCAAGGCGTGAATGGTGAAACTCTCGGAGTACCTCCTCTCGGCAAGACTCCGACACAAACAATCGGTCTCGGTATCTCACACTCAGGTCAGGATACACAGACAAACCCTTCTCAACCTTCCCACTGGAGATCTTCTCTTGAAGGGATTCTACCTCAAGGTCACCTCTCTGTGCCTCTACCTCTAACACTCGAGTCATAAGTGTAGGCTGCGTAACAACAGAAAACAAGGCCGCAGCCTCAACGGATTCGCCCAGAAGCAAATCAAACTCGCCAAGTGCACCCAACATCTCCCACTCCCAGATGGCTATACAAGCTACGTCACTAATGGATTTCCTACTAAGGGCATCGGCCACAACATTAGCCTTCCCCGGATGATAATGCAACTCGAAGTCGTAATCCTCAATAAACTCCATCCACCTCCTCTGCCTCAAGTTCAAGTCTTTCTGTGTAAACAGATATTTCAGACTCTTATGATCTGAGAATACCTCGAATCTCTCACCATGAAGGTAGTGCCTCCAAATCTTCAAGGCAAAGATCACAGCTGCTAACTCTAGGTCATGTGTAGGGTAATTTCTCTCGTGTATTTTCAACTGCCGCGAGCCATAGGCTACGACCTTCCCCTCCTGCATCAGCACACAACCCAAACCCTCTCGTGAGGCATCACAGTAAACAGCATAACCCAAACCTCTCTCCAGAATAATCAACACTGGAGCAGTAGTAAGTCTAACTTTCAACTCTTGGAACGACTTTTCACAAGTCTCACTCTATATAAATTTGACCCCTTTCTGTGTCAATCTAGTCAACGGCAAAGCTAGCTTGGAGAAATCCTTCACAAACTAGCGATAATACCCAGCTAATCCCAGAAAACTGCGGATCTCAAAAACACTCTTAGGCTGTGCCCAATCTTGCACTGCCTCAATCTTGGATATATCAATAGACACCCCTTTCCGGGAAACCACATGGCCTAAGAACTTGGCCTCTCCTAGCCGAAACTCACACTTCCCAAATTTGGCATACAGCCTATGGGTTCTAAACAACTCAAGTACCACCCTCAAGTATTCCTTGTGCTCCTCCTCAGAAGGCGAATAAATCAGGATGTCGTCCACGAAAACGACCACAAAACGATCTAAGAATTCCCGAAATATCCGATTCATCAAATCCATAAACACTGCCGGTGCATTGGTGAGCCCAAAAGGCATCACCAGAAACTCATAGTGGCCATACCGCGTACGGAATGCCGTCTTCCGAATATCCTCCTCCCTGACCCTCAACTGATGGTAACCCGATCTCAAGTCTATCTTAGAGAAACAACGGGACCCTTTCAACTGGTCAAACAAATCATCAATACGAGGCATAGGGTACTTATTCTTGATCGTAGCCTGATTTAATTTCCTGTAATCGATACAAAGTCTCAAGGCACCATCTTTCTTTTTAGCAAAGAGGGCCGGTTCTCCCCACGGCGAAACACTAGGGCGAATAAAGCCCTTATCTAGCAATTCTTGGAGTTGAATCTTCAACTCACTCAACTCGGCTGGGGCAAAACGATAAGGTGCCATAGAAATCGGTGCCGTGCCGGGCACCAAATCAATAGAGAACTCAATCTCTTGATGAGGTAGTAAGCTAACAAGATCCTCGGGAAAAACATCCGAATACTCACAAACCACTCTCGGCAATACAGTCTGGGTCTCATCACACTCACTACTCATGAAGCTAGCAAGTAGACCACTAAGCTCACTCCGCCCTCGCGGATCATACACTGGTGGCAACACACTACCAACCCGATCCCCCCAAAAAATGGAAACAATCCCCGCTCAAGGTACATACTATGACCCTCTGGCGGTAACAATCAATAACAGCCCGGTATGACGATAGCTAGTCTATACCCAAAATAACATCAAAACCCGACATAGCCATAACTACAAAGGAAAATGGAAGCCGGCGGTCGGCGACCTCTATATCACAGCCTTGACACCCTTGTTTCAAAATCAATTCACCCCCAACAGGTGAGACAACACATATAGGAGATGCTAACTGCGCCAACTCCAACCCCAAAACAGATGCAATGCAGCAGATATAAAGGAATGGGATGCACCCGTATCTATCAACACACTAGCAACCGAGTTGCAAAACAAAAAAGTACCTCTCACAACAGATGGAGCAGGTACAAGATCCTGCGCCGTAACAACATACACGGGCCCAGAAGGTCTCTGATCTACCTGCTCACCCCTAGGAGCAAAAGACTGCTGCACAGACTGGGATAATGAAGCTCCCTGATTGGCCCTCGAGGCCTGAACTGATTGTGCTGGCTGAAAACTCTGCGTCTGCCTCGAACCAGACGCACCCAATGTAGCACCTAACTGCGGGCAGAACCTCTTCAGGTGCCCCGCCTGACCACACTGATAACAAGACAATGGTTGACCTCTGCCCTAACCCTGGCTCTGAGGTCGAGCCGAAGATGAAGTAGCTTTCTGACATCCCCCCTGCGGGCAAACTGGAGACTTGTGGCCCAGCTGACCACACTTGTAACAAGTAACGTCTCCTTGGCTGCCTCTCCCTGAGCCTGCACTCGGCACTGGAAAGGCAGATCTAGCAAAACCACCCTAAGACTGCTGAGGGTTAGAACCCCTCTGTCTTCTGCCATCACCCTGGCCATCCTGACTCCTCTTGGAGCCCCTCAATCTCTCCTCCTCCTCATGCATCATAATCTCCATATGGGCTGTAGCATCTACAAGACGCTCATACTCTCGGGTCATAGACCCTCCAACCCTCATCTTAAGCCCGTGCCTCAATTTCTTCTCAAATTCCAGACAACGGCGTTTCTCAGACGCCACAAGCTCAGGTGCAAACCTGGATAAACTAGTAAATGCGGCCTCAAACTCGGCCACTAATGAACTCAGCTGCTTAAGCTGGCAGAACTAATCTCTCAACTTCTCCCTGACAGCGGGAGACAGAAACTTCTCCTGGAAAGCATCTACAAAGGCTTCCCAAGTGCCACCAATACGGCCCCTTATGAACTTCCACCACTGACCCGCATCCCCCTTTAGCTGGAAAGATGCCAAGGTCACCTTCAATGCCCCGTCTTCGATGCCAAGCATCTCCAACGTCTTAGTCATCTGCTCCAGCCACTCATCAGCCTTAAGTGGCTCTTTCGGATCCCCCAAAAACTCATCTGGATTAGACCGGAAAAATTCCCTCTTCAGAAAGGAAGGCCCTGCATCAACAACCTAGGCCTGAACTAGATTCTCAGCTCTGAGAATGCCCATAGATTCCCTCAAAGCTCCTGCTATCTCGCGGGCTAGGGCGCCCATGGCCTGCTGATCCACTGGCTCGGCCACATTGGCCTGGCCAACACCCTCTTGCTACGCCGGAATATCATCCGGTACAGGCACCTCCTGCCTCCTAGGCCTACCTCGCCTACCACTACGTCCTCGTCCTGACATCCTAATAAAGGTAACGAAGAATATTAGCACATTCACAAATGTGCCGAAGCTATAACACTCGCGTCCTAATGCAATGGACAACAGTAATTCACTCCACATAAGCACATAATCACATAAGCACTTACGAATTTCATTTTCGGATAATGACAGTCCCGAGGCGTTACTAGAGTTCCGGTTAGAAACAGCATTGATCAAGTGCTTTTCCAACAGGACTCACAGAAACCCAAGGATTCAATCAACATCCTAAAAACTAAACCACATACCCATATAGTCACATAAACATGTTATCAAGTAAACATATAACATCATGCATAAGTCTCTAACAAGCGAGACAAACCCATTGTGGTACTAACCACTTCCCGCATACCCAAAGTATTCGAACTCGGTACGCTCTGATACCAAGTTGTAACGCCCTCAAAATAATGCATAGAAACCCACACTATTGACATGCATAGATATAAGAGAAATAAACATCTTTCCATTCATCAGAGTATTCATTACAAAAGTATTATATGTTGACAACAAAAGTAAATGCCCTACGGGCTTACAACTTTCCAAGCCAACACTTGGTTACAAAAAGGGAGTACTAACTCATACACATTAAGCCCTCGGCTTGAATTTACATGTAATACAACAAAAGATAACAAAATAACCAAAAGAAGTCTTCAACCCTCGAAAACTCCCAAGCTATGATCTTGGAGGTGGCATATCTCCTAGACCTGAAAATGATGTCCCATATAGGGTGAGCCACAGCCCAGTAGAAATATACTAAACCAACTATAAGCAATGACTAAAATTATAGCATTTGATAGATGATCAACACTTATAAACCAATCTATATCACATTACAGTTCCATGACAATCATGTCCATGTTACATTTCACTTTACTTTACTTATCAACTCATTTCATAAACATGGCTCAGAACCTGGCTAGATAATTTAAATGAGATTTACATCTCATATTAATAGTACATCCATTTCAATTGGGATAACAACTCATATTAAACACTTCTTACTTCACAATAGATACACATAATTGCTATATCAATACTTCAATAGATACACATAATTGCTGTATCAATGGAGTACATCCCCTATCTCTTCCCAAACAATGTCCAGTTTAGGGGTCCATCCCCTATCTTCCCCTAAACCGTGGAGTATATCCCATATCTCCTCCCACACGACACAATGCATATAAACACATATCATATACAAGGTCAATCAATACATAAATTTGATGTATTATTCCAACCGTCATATTCGATGACATATTCAATTAATTAGTTTTAGTTCGCCTAATCATCATGCATTGTCTACAACATTCAAGACTATCATTCACCGATAGCCTAAAGCAGTTATTTCTAAACAGAAAATAAATGCATCAAATGGATATAATATCAACATTTTCATAGGTGAGTGATAAATTAATCCAACTACACCATTTAATCCCATAATTTTTCAATTTCAATATTCTCAACTCAATTTCTCATTTCCCAAAATTAATTATACAAATTAATTTATTATAATAATTAGGGCATTTTCCCATATTTCACATATCAACCCTAAGGTTTGATTTCACCAATACAACAACATTAATTCCATTTTTGTTGGTCTCATACCCCTAGGAGTTAATACTTTGAAAACCCCCTTTTTATAATTTACAAATCAATCCCTAACTTTTTCAAAATTATCCAACAACCCCAACATATTGAAATGCCAAAAATTAAAGACAAAACTCATAAGATGGAGTAGGGGATCCCTACCTCGAAATGAAGAGACCAAAGAAGAAGATGGTGAAAATCAAATGTGCTCCAAATCCACAACTTTTCAGATTAAAACATAGCCCAAACAACCCTCTATCTTTCTTACAAAGAACTTAGGGTAGAAACACACTAAAAATAGATGAAACCCTAGAGAGAAGGTTTGTAGAGAGAGAGAGAGCTCGAATCTAGGGTTTTGAAATCAAAAGAGATGAAAAAGTGAAGTGTTTACCCGCTGCCGTCTACTGATATAACACAGGCTCACTCGAGCGAAGGATTGGTCACTCGAGCGACCAGACACAAAGAACCCTCGCTCGAGCGAAGAAAGTCTCGCTCGAGCCAACAATTCGAAGCTTCAAGTCTGCAACCCAGAAGCACGCTCGAGCGACAGAATGCTCGTTCGAGCGAAGAAACTCAAAACATACATCTTGCTCGCTCGAGCGAAGGAAATCTCACTCGAGCCAAGAAATGCAACTCTCAGGTCCAGAACCAAACGCAGACGCAAGCTCGAGCGAAGGACTTCTCGCTCGAGCCACCAGATACAAAACTCAACTCTCGCTTGAGCGAACAAACCCTGGCTCCAGCAAAAGATCTAAAACAAAGAGCTCGCTCGAGCGACAAAGTGCTCGCTCGAGCGAAGACACCAAAATCTGGGCAGCAACCATTTGCTCCCAATCACACCCAACCTGTAACAAACCTGCCCAACACATCCTATAACTCATAAATAAGGAATTAAAGGATGACAACAAGATATATACAACAACAAGCTCCACGGAACCTAAGTTTGGATACAACAATCAAATGGGGAAAGACCGGGATCGCTATACTACTCCTTTTCCTTTTTGAAGTATTATTCTTTCTAAAGAAGCTAAACGATTTTCTAAGCTGTGCAGCTGTTCTGGTAGTTCTTCAAATTTTTCACACAATCTGATTAGAAATAAAATTTCTATATTGTTTTGTCTTACTGATATTTTATCTGATTGATTTATTCCTTGATAACTACTGATTCCGTCTGGGTTATTATAAAAATCTTCTGCTTGTTTTAAAATAGTCTGGTAATCTCTATTAACTTTTTTATCACTACTCATAAACTAAGATCTTATTAATTGTTCTAAGATTTCTAATTTTTGTTTTAAATTATCTTGAATTTGGTTAATTTGTTCTATTTGTTTAACTATTTGATTTATTTGGCTATGAATTTTTTCAATTAGTTGCTTAAATTCTAATTCTATTTGTTTTGAACTGCTAGTATTTGTAGCTGAAATTAGAGTTTCTATTTCTAGCTTAGTGGGAAATTTTTCTAAATTTAAATCTGTTCATTTTTGTAAAATTGAACTACACTGGTCTTGGATATAGTCTAATTTTTTATATTGATCTTTAATTATACTGCGAGTATTACGAAGATAGTCTATAGATGAAGTAAAGAGATTACTAATTTTATCTACATCGTTTTTAATATTTTCTGGAAAATTAATCTGATAATCTATGATACTATTTAGCTGAGAATTATGTTCACTATGCAGCTGATGTGTAAAAGTACCTTCAAAATTACAACGAAATTTATTTTTATCTATGCTAAGACGATGATTATGATTGATGAGTTCTAAATCTAAATATTCCACTCTTTTTATACACAAAATTAAATCCTACTTTAAAATTATTAAAAACTACTATAATATGAAATTTATAACTAAATTGTCCAAAAATAAAAACTACTCTATTTCTATAAGCAAAATGCATAAACTAACTTAAACTGTCCTAAAATCAAACACTGCTTTGATACCAATTTTTTGGGGGTGATGAGTTAGTGGTCTACCACTATTTTGAAATTGGGCTGAGAATTATCTAACTAATTCTATAGTTATGCTAATAGGTCTTCAAGCTGTTGTATGGCTAGTTTTAAGGCTTCTTGTTTTACAGTTATTTGTCTATTTATTTGAGAAATTTTTAAACTGTAATTTTCTAGGGATCTGCCAGATGCTAATGATAAAAGAAATTGATACCTTAATTTTTGATCTTCTAATTCTTGTATAAGCTCAGTACTGGTTCTGATTTTAATCCTAAGTTCTTCATCTAAAGGCATACAATTTTGATTTTTTAAATTCTTTTATGAACAATATTTCCTTAATATTTCTACTTGGGTTACTCTTTTTGTATTCTAAAATTCTTTTCTATGGCAAAACTAATTTTAGGCAATGTTTGTTTTCATTACATGTACACCCACCTTGAAGCTAAGCCTCGTTCAACATAGTATATTTTTATTTTTTATTTTTCACTTTTCCCTTTCTGCCTACAATTTGCCCTCCAACGCCTAACCACGGCTCACACGGGCTCTTCAACTAAGGTCACTCAGTAATAAAATAGAAAATAACAGATACTACGAAGGTGCAAAGCATATAATATTAATGAGCAAACAAGCATTCTATAAACTTAGTTTTTCCCAAAAAGAAAATAAATTTTTAGAATAGAAGAGTTACCTTTTTGAAATATTTAAGGAAAAAGAGAGACTACTCACACTTCATATTAATAAGAAATATACTTACAAAGATTATATTACAGACTCTGAAATTCTGAAAGGCTTGATACACTTAAAGGTTTTTTAGAGGGGTTGGAAATTTTTACAAAACAGAGTGAAGGGGAATTTTTCATTCTGCATCTTCCGTTGGCACGTATGTCAATTTATACAACATAAAAAGAGAATAAAACAAAAGTTTAAGACCTAGTCTTGATGGCTTACTCAATCTAGATGGTAAAACTTTTCAAAAATCCTAATGAAGCCTAGTAATAGGCTTTTTGACAAAAATTCCACATATGTTGACATATATAAAGACCATTATATGCATATATATAAAGACAATTATATGCATATTTTGACAATCTCCTAATAAAGGGTTAGGATAATGATGCCGGGTACTGCTTTGGGCCCCATCGCACATCATTCAATCTTCCTTTTTTGACAAAATTTTGACACTATAATTTATTATAAAACACGTGTAAAGATTTTCACAACTTTTCTTTAATGGAGCAGGGTGGGGGTCATTTGCTCTATTAAAGTAGTGAGTGAAGGAAAATCTTTATCACTGATAGACTCAAATAATTACAGACACAAATTTTTACAGAATCTTTTGTCTTTTCTTGGCGTGTATTTTTTTGATAATTGAAGAGAAGCCTTATCTTCTATGGATTTTGTCTTCTTCTGCTGAAGTACCAATTATTGATGGCGACGCTTGGATGCTGAATCTTCAAAGAGGATTCTTTGCAAAATTTGAAGAGTCAAAAATATTGGAACTATTACAAAATATTATATGAGTCTTGATTGTGAAGTGCATCCTTCTTTTTTTTTTTTTTTTTGGCTTAATTTTATTAGGGTAAATTACACTCACACCTCACGTTTATATTTATTGCAGTTCTCCTCATCTTTTGAAAATTACATTTCCCTTACAGTTCCTTTTAGCAATTTAATTTTTTTAAATACCAATTTTGCCCTCACTAGGTAACTTACATTGACACCCCCTCACATTTTAAAAATTACAATCCCCTCCCTAAGGTTTAAAGTACCATTACTAATTGACCCATCAGTTAGTATTAGTTAGAAAAAAATTCATTGGAAAAAAAATTATTTGGAAAAAAAAAATAATTAAAAAAAAATTGTTAGTAAAATTTTTGAATTTTTGTTTAAAAATCAACGTAAACTCGTTTTTTGAATTTACGTTTTTTTCTCAAATTTACAAACTAAGACAACAATTTATAAATTAAAAAAATTATCAAACAAATTTTAATGACAGTTTTTAAAATTTTTGTAAATATAAATTGAAAACTGAAAATGAAATGGTTATAAAACAGGCCTTAGATAGTAAAAATGTCATAAAATTAACAAATAATTAAATAAGTTACCAACGTAAAAAATGACTTATCAAAAAAAAATTCAGCTATGTATGGTTTGATTTTTAGAATTTTTTTTTTAAATTAAAAATTAATTTGGTTAAGAAATAAAAAATAAAAAATAATTATCATTTAAGGGTAAAAAATAATTATCATTTTAACTTTTGGGCATGTTATATACTGTTTCAATTTAATTTGTAAAAAATTATTTCTAGCCACTCGAAAAATAAAAATTATACAAAAATGATAATTATTTTTTATTTTTTATTTCTTAACCAAATTAATTTTTAATTTAAAAAAAAATTCTGAAAATCAAATCATACATAACCTAAGAATGTTTTGATAAGTCATTTCTCACGTTGGTAACTTATTTAATTATTTTACGACATTTTTACCATCTGAAACCTATTTGGTAAACATTTCATTTTTAGTTTTCAATTTATATTTACAAAAATTTTAAAAACTGTCATAAAAATTTGTTTGATAATTTTTTTGGTTTATAAATGGTTGTCTCAGTTTGTAAATTTAAGGAAAAAACATAAATTCAAAAAATGAGTTTACATTGGTTTTTAAATAGAAATTTAAAAATTTTACTAACAAAATTTTTTTCCAATTAATTTTTTTTTCAAATAATTTTTTTCCGATTAATTTTTTTTTTCAATGAATTTTTTTTCTAACTAATACTAAGGTAATTGGTAATGCTACTTTAAACCTTAGGGAAAGAATTGTAATTTTTAAAATGTGAGCAGTGTCAATGTAATTTACCAAATGAGAGCAAAATTGGTATTTTAAAAAAATTAAATTGCTGAGGAAAATTTGTAATGAAAGTTTAAACCTCAGGAGGAAGATGTAATTTCTAAAAGGTGTGGGAGAACTGTAATAAATATAAACCTTAGGTGTCTGTGTAATTTACCCATTTTATTATATATTATATATGTGATTATGTTTGTGCTGTATTCTTTTTTAGGAAAAATTATTTATAAGTCCTATTAGGGAGACTTATACTATATTAAGTCCTAAGAAATTTCTTACTAAGTTTGAAGTCCTATTTAAATTAGAAAGTATTCCATTAAGTCCCATCTATTGTGTTTTAATTGAATTAGTTTACTATTATACCCTTGATACAGGTTGCAATGTGTTAACCATTTTCTTTCCATATTGTTTGGTGCCGTGATATGCGTCATGATCGTGGAGTCTGTTAGGTTTTCAATTGGTGAGTGTTGCTCTGGTTTGGTTGTTTCATTTTGCCGCTTTCAAGTCAAATTGTTTGAGGGAAGGAGATCAAGTTGTCTGCTTATTCAATTGGTGAGTGTTGATCTGGTTTTTTTCTGAATGTTTTGTTTTCAATGTCCTCATATATCGTATGAATTTCGCAATCTGTCATAGCAATCCATTGGTAGACTTTGTTATGGTAATCTTGCATCAACTTCCGTGGTAATGATATTGTGTTATAATGTTCACATACATGTCACATTTCGTTTCGTAATAGTATTTTACGATAGCTTATTAGATTAGAAATTGAGAATGTGAGAATGTTGCTGCATTCTGCGAAATTGTGCAGCCTTACATTGGCGCAATTCTGTAGATTCGAAGGCTGTTATGTGGTGATGCTGTTATGTGGTGATGGTCTGTGTTACATTCGTTTGTATTTAGTTTGTGTTTTGCAGTTGTGCTAGTTTTTCAAAACATGTGTCACGTTACGAATCGCAAAATTATTAGGCTTTATTTTTTTCTTTCTTAATGTCATATTTGCTTGTCTGTGAGATACTATTGGAATGTATATGAATGTAGCTCACATACACATGGAGAAGTACTTGGTTTTTGTATTGTGTTGTTTGATTCTTGTATTTACTGTGGAAATATGTGTCACATTTCGTTTCGCAAAGTCTTTGGTTTCTATTTTTTACAATTGAATATGACAATTGTATCGGTTGATAGAATTTATTGGAATGTATATTAACGTTAATCTAACTTCTCTTTGTATGTTATTTAATTTGGGTTGTCATTGTGCAGATATAAAATTGAATGTGATTGAATGTGGGTTGGGCGACGTTGTGATTGTTTTTTGTAGGATGTATGCCATGGTTAATGTTTCATTCATTTTGTTGTGCAGGATATGGACATCATGCTTTTTTGCACCTTCGGTTCATCTACGGTTGCTGTCAGGGGTGTTAATGGATTGACATTAAAACGTTTGATACAAAATTTATGTGATAGGTAGGTAGATGTGACACCATCATCGATTTCAATATCTTACAAATTACCGTGTCACGAGAATCAAGTGATGTTGTGTAATGATGTGGACATGGAAAACATGTTTTCCATTGCAAGGTCCATTGGCGTTACCCATATCAACGTTGTGATTGACTCGCAAAATGAGGTGGATGATTTGAATCGAGGTACTCAATTCAGTGGGATTATGTCTGCAAATCATCTGGATCCTGACAGTGAACCATTTATAGGTTCCTAACCTAGTGTAGATTTGTTGGCCAATTATTGTCACCATAGTGAGAAAATGTTGATGACAGTTGATTGGTCACATGGCATTAGTCATGTCGGCCAATGTTTCAAAGGGGTGTTGCTGCTTTTCGTTTGGTTTTGTCCAAATATGCTATTGAGTGTGGGTTTGACTTCAAATTTGTTAAAAATGACTCAGTTCGAGTTACGGCAGTGTGCACATTGCGAGAGCAAAAAGGGTGTTCATGGTTGGTACATGGAAGGGTTCAAACATGCAATGGTTATTTTTACTTGAAGAGGTTGAACAACTTGCATAGTTGTGGTGCTGTTGTTCACAATGGGAAGAATAACAGGCTTAACTCTGAATTGGTTTGCAATGTTATCGGTGATCGGTTACGTGATAAGCCGCTTACACGTCCTACTGACGTCGTGTTTGAGCTAAAAAAGGAGTACGACCTTAATGTTAGTTTACCATGTAGCATGGTTAGGTGTGGAGAAGGCAAGAGGCAAAGTGTATGGTGACTACCATGCTTCATTTGATCAACTTAGGTGGCACGCGGATGCGGTTATGCATTACAACCCTGGGAGTTATGTCAACTTGGATTTTGAGCAGTCTACCGGCCGATTTAAGCGGTTCTTCATTTCATTCAAAGCTTGCATTGACGGATTCAACCATATCTGCCCATTATTGTTTCTTGATGGCACTTTTTTAAAAGGGAAATTTAAAGGCAATTTGCTTGCAACGACGGGGAAGGATGGCAACAAAGGTATGTCTCTTACGATGATTACTTTATACTTCCATATAGTAACGCATTACATTGTGGCTAACCTTTTTTTTTTAAGTCCACTACAGTAGTAGGTGATCCCCAATTGCAAGTTTGTTTCCAATTTAATGTTATTTTACTAACATTGTGTGTGGTGCAATTTGAATTGTGAACAATTGTTAATGTGGACGTAAACTTTGTTAAAAATATTTCATCTAAGGTAAACCTGTTGAATCTGCCAGGTTTATTCCCATTAGCTTTTGCTATTGTTGACTCTGAAACAACTGCAAATTGGACTTGGTTTTTACAGCAACTGACAAAAGGTTGTTAGTAGTGCTCGTACATTAACTTACCGTAATATTGGGCTGCTTGAATCCTTGCCTGCTGTATTCCCATCTGCACACCATGCGTACTACTTACAACATCTCCAAGCAAATTTGAGGGACAAATTACGATGGGTTGACAACCGTGTACGTTTTGGTTTAATGGTGAAGTTGTGTGAATGTGCGTATGCTCCAACCGAGGCTTCATTTCAACAGCATTGGAAGAAGCTAAAAAGAACAAGACGATCTGGAATAAATAATTTCTTGGAAGATATGCCACCGAAGCATTGGGCCAATGCATATTTCAAGTTCGTACGAGACTTACATGTGCTAACATTGCAAGTACCCAATATGTGATAGTATTTTCATTATGTTTTCATAATGTGAACAGGGGCAAACGGTATGGGGAGATGACCTCAAACGCTGCAGAATTGTTTAATAAATGGATACTTGATGCCCGTAATTATCCAATCACAAGGTTGGTTGATACAATCAGAAATCAAATAATGACTATGAGGGCTGAGCGTAAAGTTTTGGCTACTAATTGGAATGGGTTACTTTGTCCGAAAATGGAAAGCTGTGTTAGGGAGGCGTACTCCACTGGTTGCACACGGATTGTTAGCCAATCAAATGAAGACATATATGAGGTCCATTCATTTCCGACGGTGTTGGTAGACGTTGGCAAGCGTTCATGTTCTTGCTTCCAGTGACAATTGAACAGATTCCCATGTGCACATGCGGTGGTTGCAATACAGAGTAGTGGAAGGGATTTCAGTACATTTGTTGAACAATTTTTCACTGTTGATCAGTATAAAGCCGCTTATTCTGGATACATTCAACCAATACCAACAGTTGACAAACCCTCTTTCTCGGAAGACGACTTCATCATATATCCACCGGCAATTAAACGTCTTCCAGAGCGACCCAAGAAGAATCGAATACCATCTCGGGGAGAGAAACTAAGTCAAATTAGGTGCGGTCGATGTGGGCGCATGGGCAGCCACAACCGAAAGACATGTAAAGAACCAATTTAGTAATAGGCATTTAGCATTCACTTTTGTAATCTATTTTGAACAACAGCATCGTATTATTGTAGTAGCATGTATCGAAACCAATTGGTGACAGATTTTAATAAGTGAAGACACTGTTTACAATTGATCATTCAGCTATTTTTTCTTTCACACTGTCTCATTCATATGTTGTTGTTACATGTTTACTTATTTGGTCATGCAAACGTATGTTTCAGATCTGCAAAATACGTTAGACAAAATGTGTTGCACGCTGGCCTTGTATGTGAGAAGACATTTATTTTGTAACATAGGTGGTGTTGTTATTGTCTCCGTCTGACAGGTTGTCGTGCAACCGATTAGTCAATGTTAAATTACAGCAAATTCTTGACATATTAAATTGTCAAAGCCAATCAAGATTCCTTATCACATTAAATTTGGCAATATCATTTACACAAACACATTCACATTCCTCTTTTTCCCACTCAGTAAGAAAAGTGCACAAAACTGTTACACATTCAGCACCACAATATTGTTATTAAGTGTAGACAACAAAACCTGTTCTAACAAACACAATCACATCCTATTTCACATTCACTATCATATAAATATAATAATTCACATTCACACAACCACATTCACATCTATATTTCACATTCGCAAAAATAGTGCACAACACAGTCATACATTCACATTTGCATTTTGGACGTAACAGGTATACAGCCAAACCTGTTATGTCATTCACAATCACATCCAATTTCACATTCACCATCACATAAACGTAACTATTCACATTCACATAACCACATTCACATTTGTATTTCACATTTGCAAAAAAGTGCAAAACACGGTGATACATTCACATTTGCTTTTTGGGTGTTACAAGTACACAACCAAACATGTTCTGTTATTCACATTCACATTCGCATTCGCTGTCACAATCACCATCACATTTACATACAACTTCACCCTCAGTCAACCACTTTCACATTTGCAATTTCACACTCCCTAATACAAGTACCAAACACTGCCATACATTCATAAACACAATCTGTGTATTAGAAATGAACAACTCCCATTGTTTTATGGCATTACCATTCACATTCACCTCACATTATGAGTGGCATTACCAATTACATTCACATTTATGCAACCTGATTCACACTTATGTAGCCAATATTCCTGCTGCCCTTAAATTCCTATTGACATTACTGAATGACACATAAAGCCATATTAACAAAATAAAGTGCATTCCCAAGAAAATCAATTAACCATTGTTGCCTATTCCCAAAACAAAATACACTAATCAGTAATCCATATTAACAATGCTACGAAAAACATCAAAAACTTCCAATTTTTCCTGTACCAGCAAGCTTTTAATACCATTCCAAAGCAAAAACAGTGTGATTATATACCCAAAATATCAAATTTGCACCTATATACCACCATCAGTAGATAGTCAATTGCCAGCCACAAATGACCTTCTCCTGTCATTCACAAATGACTTCACCATACCGGCTCGCATTGTTCTGTAGCTCTCCCCTCCCATTGACTTGTCAACATCTAGGTGACGCACAAGTTGCTTCATAATGAAGCATACTATAATTCCACAATCATTCCTATCACGAAAATTTAAGTCATTAGTAACAATGTCAAAAGAGACCACGTGCAATGTACGGAAACATGAATGGCATACGTTGCAAAGAAACGTAACAAACTTACGAGTCTGGTTTTTGTTGTGGACAATAATCAACCACTAGAAGCTCCTTCACCAAGTCTTGTGTTTCAACTGTGCCCACCTTCAGTCTGCGATTTATGTAATCCTCAAAGTAGGATTTCTACATTATTGTCAAATTTATATTATAATAATTAG